>JACJUY010000107.1:218000-251518 GCA_014220935.1 Platorchestia sp. MABIK | reverse complement strand
ACTATAGTGAATGAGACGGCAAACTAAGGATTGAGTAAAAACATTTCGTGAAAATTAAAAGGATTCATCGCTACACATATATGCCTTGAAATTGTTCATCTACGATAACTAGGTACCTTTTCCCGAAGTTTTACTGCCCATTATTCTGCGATTAGTTTAAAGTTCAAATACACCAGTTTGCAGTTACACGCAGATCTATGAACGCCATGAGAAGCTAGCGGTAGCGCTGTTTACTTGAGAAACTTCGTTTGCACCGCGAGTGTAGTGCGAGAGACACGACTCGTGTTTTCCAGCTGCACTTAACTCTAATAGCTCGTTTCCTGGAGCTGCTGATATTCCACCTGTGCCGAGGCTCGTACCTTTCGGCTACTTTGTAATGCAACTGTGAGATGCAAGTGTCATATACCTAAATACCTAAGGAAAGTGTCATCTACCTGAATACTTAAGAAACGTAGTATGTAAATTTGCTGATGAGTCGTTCGTGTTTAACATTTAGATTTAAAATTAAGTGGGAAACTGGAAATTTGTTCCCAAAATAGAAAAAATTAATGTTTCAAATACTATTTGAAATTAGTTGCGAGTTAGAGGATACCCAGTAAAGTGTGATGTAAGTATAGAGAAATGAAACGCCTATCATTAAGTGATCCTCATTAGGTGAACTCAAAAGTTTTTGCTGCATGAGTGCCATCGCTTCTTTTGCTTTCTTCTTCACGCTACATTTCATTGGGTGCTCACGCCGCCTCCTTTGGCCATTAGCAGCGAAGTTTGACAACCGACGCTGAATTATTGCTTCAATTAGTCACCTTGTCTGAACTTTTACTGGGATTATCGCCATAATTAAATGAATTCAAATTAAACTCAAAATGTTAGTAATTTATGTGAAAAGTTTCTGTTAACTAATATTTTTGCGCAGCAAACTTTTGACGTGATTTTGTATTGTTGATGTAACCTTATTATGAATAAAAGAGCAGAGAAAGTAGCTTTTAAATTTAACATTCTTGTTAAGACAGTCTAATAATAAAAGTAGAACGTTTCGACCCGTTAGGTCATTCTCAACTTCTGTCGGTAGAAAAGCACAAAATCTAGTAAAATTCAAAGGAAAATGTTAATCGATGAAGAAAAAAAAATAGCATCATACTAAAAACTTACAAATACAACCTAAACTAGCTGAAGGGAGAAAGCGAACTGAGTATCATTCAAAACTGGTTTTGTCGTTAAAGTATACAGGGATTCTAAAATACGAAGATTTATAACACCAGATGGAAATGCAATGACATTGAAATCGTTTAAGCGCACTGGAAGATCGCATTTTTCTGCATGAGAACGGATGGCAGAATGGAATGGCGTAGAGAGAAGCAGGCCTGTTCTAAAACTCCTACCAGCATGCTCCGCAACTCAAATACTCAGGGCCCGTTTAGTTGAGCCCACGTACTCAGACGCACAATGTGCGCAACGATATTTGTAAGCAACAGACGTGAGCATGCCTTTGGGAGTTCTATCTCTGTAATTGAAATAAGATCCTATTTTTAACGTATTAACCAATATAATTTTGAAATCTATATGCATGAAATGTTTAGATAAAAGCAAATGCAATTCCTTCCTCAGCTTTTTCCGATTTGTGCCCAAAATATGGTGATGTGAAGTAAAACGGCTTTTTATTGACCAAGTTTAAATTTGGCTTGCAGTAATTTTTATTATTCAAGAAATTTTTAATAGCTGAATCAATGAGTCGGCAGGAAAAGCCGTTGCATTTAAAAAAATTATTTGCTCATTTGCTCTTTTATTCATGATTAGGATTTGCAAGAAGCAAAACATTAGTACTTATGATGTAACCTTGTTATGGAAGTGGGTTAAAATTATTCGTTACGACTTAAAGTTCATAGGTTACCCTGCTAAGTGTTGTAGTGCTTTTGGAAATATTGATAATGGGAATATGTTACATGGGCAATAATTTCAAGAAAAACTGGCGACATGGAATTAAATCAAATTTTTATATCCTTAAACTGCCCTATTTCTAATAGTTTCTTTTGTTTGAAAACTACAAAATAATTTCCTCTGTAAACGTTCACAAGTGCCTCTTAAAAAATCATTTGATCGATATCACCAATCACGCTAATTTCATTTTCGAACGATAACGTTATCGACTGTAACCATACAAGGTGTTCGAAAACTGTTCATTCTCTGACAAAAGTTGTTAAACCGCAAAGGATATTTACAAATATTTGTTGAAATCCATACCATCATCGTTCTCGAGAGGTCAAATCGTTATCTGTAAGGATATTTCTCAGTCTCTGCATTACCTTATTTCCCCAAAATGTGGCAACATTTATTTATTTTAATGGTTTGTCGGATTCCAGTGAACATTGAGAAACAGCTCCAATGACGTGAATCGTTTCAACAAATTCTGAAAAAACAAACATGGATTTTGGACGAGTAGTGGTCGCTGATGGACTCTTCACGGATCCATGACCATTTTATTGTGTACGGTATGATGTCACCGACGGATATTTTGAGCACTTTTTCAGCTATTAACGGTAATAAACAGCTGTAATAATTCCGTAATAAAAATTGTGTTGTTTAATACCTTTCTATCTGCTTCGACTCGGGGAACCTCCGCCTTGTTGAAATTGACGCACAGAAGTTCGAGATTCTTTGACTCATAAACGTTAAATGTTTTGATCTCTAATAATTCACCGAAAAAGTCGTTCCTCTGAGCTTCGGTATCTATCGCCTAAGTCTATACTATATGTTTTCGTTTACCATGCATATCGATGATCAAATTAATCTCTGCACTTGTACCGCCGTAATTTCTTCCAGCCGTCCTTTCGTGTGCGAACTTCTTTTTGTGAAAACATGATAATCATTTGAAATATGGCAGTCCCAATAAATGTTATACTTCAGTTGGAAAGAGATTTCTCTCGTGCTCTTGACTCGAGCAAGACTCAACAACCGCATGGAATTGCGATCTCTCCTCGGTTTCTCTGAGAGATGAGACAAATTTAGGGGAAGGTGGAATGCAATCACTGCATTGCCGTCGCCACACACTGTTATTAGCAGAAGCCAACGATGAGAGAGTTAGTCGTGGTCGTTATGAGGCGTCGGTAATGGTCTTTTTCGAGTCCATGGGTGAGATGTTTCCGATCATTGGTTTGATGAACTAGCTCTCGTTGGATATCGTTAATAACCACTCTGTAACGTTTTATCTGCTTTATTATTACCCTTTCAGGGACTCGCCTAAAATGCTAAAGAGGTCTAGTGTTGCATATAGCGACGTGAAACACACTTTTGCTTGAGCCGGTCATACACGGGATGAAAAGAAATGGAGAGAAGAAGGCAAGTTTAACTGAAATTAATTATAAAGAACTTATCCAGGAGGGATATTAAAAAATTGCGTCAAGTCTTCAAGAAACAGTATGTGCCTAACATCAAAATAGTGATTCAAAAACTAAAACTAAATCAGTTGGTGCATGGTTTGTATGGACTAAAATTACAGCCAAGCAACGATGTTTGACAATTCTTATTTTAAATTCAATTGAAAATCTAGTGAAAATAGGAAATGGGAAGTATTTGACGCACCCCAGAAAACTTTCAGAAATTAGGGGGCACAATAAGAAGAGAAAAGAGATCAAAGCAGAAACTTGTTTGAAGCTCACCAAAAACTACCAGAACCGATTGACATAAGTTATTTGATTGGAAGGACATGTAATTGATGGTTAAGATTATAATTAATTCACTTATGCTTACTGTACTAATGATTATATTGTCTTGACTGCATCGGCCTAATTCAATATTTTTACTTTCTACATTATACCAAAAGCTTCGCAAATTAAGTTTTGGGATTTGTTTAATGTATTTAATAAGTTAAATTATATGTTAGTTTCAGCCTCTCTATAGCTATAACAATGGGGTTCCAAAGGGAAGAAGGATGAACATACAATTTAGAATGAAGTAAAGGGGGTAATGTAACGGTAGAAAAGGTGCGCGGAAAAACAGCGTCACTTACGAAGAATAAGGGTACTTTTATGCCTCGTGAAGTGGGTAGACATGTTGGTAGACATGAAGCTTCGTACCATCCAGAAAATAAATCTTAACAATGAGAACTGCGGAAAACATCGGTTGGTGTACGAATAATTTCGTCATAATGTGTAACGTTTTTCCAACGGACACTTGATGCGGATGGTTATAGAGACGGTCGACTTTACGTAATGTTTTTCAGTACAGATCATTTTGATTGTTTTCTCTTTCCTCAGAATTCCTTTAAAACGATAGCTAGTATGGGATTTTGTGAGACTTGCTTGTTCAATTTTAGATTATTATATCTTCTTCCTGTAAGTTTTTATCCGAATTCATCTCCTTGATTTATCACCATTACTCAACGAGGATATTTTGATCCACTAACATGAAGTATTTCTATCTAAGAACATCTATATCAGATCATTGTCAAGAAATGAAAATTGGTTTGAATAGTCGTTTTCGTACAATATTGTAAGCGCCTCTTAATTCCATTTTTTTTGTGAGTTGTTTTATATTTTGTTTTTCCCAGTAGAACTGTTGAAAAGCGAGCAATAACTCTTGTTGCAACAAAACAGGATGAAGATTCTTTCTAGCATGCTCAAGAACGAACAATTAGCATTAAGGTCTCGGCCTGAAAATGACAGCTACTCATCCGATAATTTTAATTTCTAAGCTGAGTCTTTTCACTAAATTTCAGATGTTTCTGTGCAGGAGAATGCTGCGATTTATTGTTTATAACAACAAAACCAAATTGTAAACTGATCAGGGAACCCATCTTCTCAGTAAAATCCTTTCTGCTTGTTAGTTCAACTTGTGTACGTTTTTGGCAGTACCTGATAAAACTCATTCGTTAATCATGGATCCTTGTAAATATCGTTTACTCCAAACTTAAGCCTTGAGCACTTTTAATAATTTATCTCAGTAAAAGTTAAATTTTATTTTACACGGTGAAAATTTCTTTTCACGAAAGAGAAGTTAGTTATGTGATAATGAAATTCAGTTTCGTCAGCATCGCCAAAGTGAGCTTCAATTCTGTATCATGATGCACTCTTGCTTTAGTTTGCCCAAATACCACTCTCGCTATATTGACTTGCCCTGCCGAACGCTACTACGGCCTACCGTCGAGACGGTATTGGGACGCCAATTAGACGTCAAGGAATTAATGAACCATCTTCGTGTGATAGATGCTTATATACGACCTAATTTAAATGTCTCAGTAACTTTGTTTTGCCAATGACTTACCTTTAATGATAAGCTGTTAAATTGATCTTTTGGTCGCAGACGACATGCGTAGAGGGGAGCAATAAAGGACCCGCAACCGTGCTTTAATGTTGATTGTATCAACACCTCACATTGTTATTATTATTCGCTATTTAGCTTGCCCAAATACCACTCTCGCTATAGTTTAACCAAATCTGACCCTCGAGGATACGCGATTACTTCAGTGTTCTCTTACTGGTCACCAGTCCACTGATCTCAAAGTGAACATTCGAGGGCACGACGACCCTTGCGGCACGGTCTGCCTCAAGCAAGTCTTGCATCGCCCTTCCTCAGCAGCGGCAGCCCGCACGCGCTGCTGCCGTCCGCTTTAGTTTGCCTCTTCATGCTGCCGCAGTCGCAGCGTTTCCTGGCGGTGTGCGCGATGCAGAAAATTTTCACGCTTACGAACACCGCTCCAGGACCTGCACGTGTGAGGTCAATCGTGACGGTGACATCAGTGAAATTACTCTCATTCAGGTGCGACTCATTGATCGAGTGACTTTGTGAACTTTATTTAACGAAAGTCACGTTATTTTTGTGCGTACATATTGTGAAAGTGAACATACCCTGTAGAAATTATAGAACAAATGAGTATTTGTGACTTCGGTGCAGGTTGATGAACGCGAACTGTCTCGATTAACTTGAATTTAAGTGAAGTAAGAGTATTGTCAAATGATAGTGGTCGCCGCAAATGCTTGTTCTGATGAAGTTCAAAACAGCGAAATAAGTAGAGTGAAATTGGTGATTAAATATGTTCGAAAATCAAACTAATTTTTGTAATTAATTTTTCCCTGCTGTCTCTCTAAAGAGGATTGAGCGAACACTTCTACTGACTTTGGTGAATTATATTAAGTACAAAGGTATTCTTCAAATTTCAACCTTACCCCTAAATCTGATAATTATGATACTCTACCTGGATTTAGCTTTAACTAGCATTAACTCATTCTGAGAAAGAGACAGAGAGAGAGCTCAAGTATTGCTCGGGCTTTGAGAGTACTAGTGTTAAGTGCGATGTATGTAACGTATCGTATATGAAGCACGATGTGGGCAATCGAAGAACTTGTTCTGAAGTTCAAATAATGTGCGTCACTTGCAATAACAAGATGTGGTAAAATGTTAGCATTACCATAGGTGGTACATGAAGCAGTTTGGGTGAGCTTGCTTTGCGTCAAGTGCAGCGCATAATACCGATAAAGTGGTGAATTAAGTATGACTTTGTATCGTATTCTTGTTTCTGCGTACAGTTGTTGGCTCCTGAGTTCAAGCGCGTTTTCAATAATTTATTTCATTGCTTGGATTTATTTCACCCCGGAATTCACAACATCAAAAATCTTACTTTCCATGTATAGCGTGAAGCGCATTCTGTCTACAGCTCATTGCGTTCTACGTTCTTGACGCAAGACATTTACTTGTTTTTAGGACCAATTATTCGAGAGGGTTTTTTAAAGTTTGGCAATATTGGGAGCAGTACCAGCAGCTGTTCACCAACAATATTTCACGCTTTGCTTGAGGCGATCGTTTCTTGCTCGCCAAAAGACGCGTACGGCCGTCGCGCAACCGGCCATCCTTGAGTACAAGCGCTTACGCAAGGGGGATAGCTTTCTGAGGGGTGAGGGCTTACTATGTTAACGGAGGGTTAATCTTCAAGTTTTGAACACAGACAGAACGTTGCTTTCATGACTTGCTATTCTTAACGAATCGTGGAAGTTTAATTTGTAGCCACTTTCGTAAGAATTTCTAAAAATATTTTTAATAAAGATAGAAAATTATTATTACTGCTTATCAAATGCATTTGGATTAGGTGCTGAACTGCGAGCCTAGCGAAGTCAGTTATTCCCTAACGCTGTTGAAAATTATCATTTGATAGCCTCTATGTTTCGTGATATTAGTGATTCATTTTTTAGGACCCCAAATCAAAACTTTTCCGCACACATCGTAAACTCGCCAGCACGGATCTTATGTTTAAGGAACACACCAACAGTAATGATACGCCTGTTGTGTTCACAAGCTGACATAACTAAACGTGGGAAATTTGTGATCACTTAACTAAAGTAACTTGAATTTCCCATCGCACTAGAATTATTTCAATGGAGTGACGAAAAAAACTCGTGATCGTTTAAATTCAAGTAACACGAATTTCCCATCGCACCAGAAATATTTCATTGAAGTGACGAAAAATATCCCGTTACTCCCTGGAATTTCTGGTTTTGAATTCAAAGAAACAAGGTGAACACGGCAATAGAGCAACATCTTCTCAAATTATTTGGATGTTTATTTAGCAGTACGAGCCCTTTTCACTCACTGTTAGCACAGCAAAACGTCACGGAGCTGTTATCCAGAGATAGTGTTAGCTAGCTCGTATAAAATTAATAAAATTTCAGTGCAATTTTTAAGGAAACGGCGGTATTAAAGAATGTGGTGGAACGTTTTTTTTATATATTGCTCGTACACGAATGTATCCTCTGAAAAGGAGATAACTATTGTATCGATAGGAATAAGCACTCCCAGAGGGAAAATTTGAGGCCCTGAGCGGAAAGTTAGGTAGACTTCTTCTTGAACAAGAATGGGCTTTTTGTTTCCTTAAGAGCCTGCTATATGGGTTCACTACTGAACTGTTTTTAGCACCTCTGACTTCTCCAACATGCACTTTTTGTCACAACCTTTTTCCTCAAATTGCTTTTTCAACAGGGAATGTTTCGTGGGAGTACATTTCATGCATAGATTCCGGGTTCCCTCAATTCCATACTGCATGATGCTTTCATCCTTCTTTCCTTTAGAACACCTTAGCTGCTTTTAGGGAGGCTGAAACTAACTTCAAATCTAAGTTAACAATGCTGTTAGTGTGCGCGGGGTGTGGGGACACACCTTGTGCGTAGATTCCTCGTTCGCTTAATTCGAAATTTAATGTTGCCTTCCTCTTTCTTCTCTTATGAAAATCTTTGATAGGGTTAGGTAGGCTTAAACTAACTTATAATCTATTTCAGTCATTGACACGATTCTCTTCTTTTTAAGTTTTGTGTTTCGGGACCGAGTAATTATTTTCGTTAACTTTTTGATGAAACATTGGCTCTCGAGAAATGACTCATAGTCCTCTCAGGGGGATACAACTATTGTATCTATGGGAATTAGCACTCCCAGGGGGACAATGTGAGGGCCCGAGCTAAAGGTTAGGTAGGCTTTCTTTTTGTTAAAATAACATAGGTTTTTGTTTTGTGTCGGACCAACTTTTTTTCGGTTCACTGCTGTCCTGTCTTTTCAACACCTACTACTTTCTTCTTCAACTTTGATCTTATTTCATAAACTTCTTTCTCATCTTACTGTTTCTATGCTCTTTCTGCATAGATTTCACGTTCTCTTAACTCCATACTAAATGGTGCCTTCTTCCTTCCTCTCTTTACATCTCATTTATTGAGGATAGGGAGGCTTAAACTAACTAATAAACTAAACTAAATGGCTCGTAGTTTTTTTGGTTTTAAACCAGTTTGGTGTAAAAACAAAATATTTAAGGATTGATGAAGCGTGAAATGATGTACATTTTATCTTTCAAGAGGAAAGGTTCATTAGAAAAAGCACTAGTGAATTGATTCTGGTGAATTATACTGAACATAGTAGGGAATCGATTAAGCTTGTATGTGTCCGATATGTATAAATAATTAATTTTTTCAATTTGTTATAAATGTTTGATTTCAAGTAATCAAGAAGACACGTTCATTGAGCCATGTCAAATAGGAACGTTATTTTAAACTTTGGCTTCATGCAAAAGCAATTAGACGAAAGCGAGCAAGATTACTAGCAGCTATCCTTGAAAAATTTTAGCACTCCTAAAGATTTATCCATGAAATTCACTAATGAGGGATATCATCTTTCAATAAAAATGCATAAAAGAGTAATTTACGTGAATTTAAAAAAATGAAGGCTATGATGAAATATTATGAGTGGCGTTTTGAAATTGAAAGGTACGTAATTTTGTCCACCAGAAGACGCAAATTCGACAGAATGAAGTATTATCGGTAAAATTAGATACTTTTATTGATATATTTACTTTTTGATTAGAAACTTAAATAAGAATACTTTTTATTGAAAATTCAGCAATGGAAAATAAAGCGCACAATAATATTCAAGAAGTTAATATCTGATATACGTAAGAAGCAGTTTAGTTTTAACATAAAACCAAGTTTCCACGCGAAAAAAAAAAACTTGAACTTCAAAATCCTCTTCAAAAAGTGGCCGGAATAGCTTCGCTTGGAAAGACCCTTGCAACAAGCAGTGCACTTGAAAATTTCCCAGGAAATTCACTGCAAACACGGACAGCTCTGAAAAAGAAGGAAATTAGGGCCGGATTGTTTCTCCCCTGACAAAGGCAGCGAGGGAGGTCGCGTGGTGCGCTGCTCAGATGAGCGTAGTGCCGGCCGCCTCCTGGAAGGTCGCTACCGTCAGCTGATCAAGGCCTTGAACACCTGTTTTTAGGCTAAAATTTGAATGGAATGTTGATTAGAGTAAGCAACCATGAAATTTTTTTATTTGTTGCTAAACAACTATGAATGGTTTTTATTTTTTGCTAAGCAACTATGAAATTTTTCTATTCGGTGCATCGCAAATCAGTATAGCCACTCGCAGAAAATTACAAACACTGTTGCAGGAATCTGCTTTCAGGTTCGATTTGTACCCTCGTTTTTCAATACTTCATTTCTCTTTCTATCTCGGATGAAAGGTTGTCGGATCGTACAACCGAACCTCCTATATAAAATAGGGCCTTTGTTTTCATCTCTATTCCCATTTCATCTTTTCATATCATCGAAATGCTCGCACTTTTTTACCTCATCGTAACGAACCTAATGTGAATACAGAAATTTTATTTTTCAACAAAGAGAATTGATTTAATTCTTTTCTCCTTCGTTATCTCTGATAAAAACCTAAACAGAACGTAAACTGAAGTAAGCCCTTAAATGTATAAATGAGATCAATCAGAAATTATAATGAAATATTTGTTACCAATCTTATTCACGTCATTTTTCTTTATCTATTGAATTAGTATTGTGTCTGTGATAGTGCATTTTCTCGAAGTTTATAGAAGATATCGTTTATCAGGTAATGAAGTTTGAAATTTTCAAATGCGTTCTCAAATACTCATATATACTCTGCTAATCGTGCTCTAAACACGGTACTTCAGAGGCAAGGAAAATCACCATCTAACTTCGAAACTGACTTGGTTGACCAAAGCACGCCTTGCTTCTGATTGGAAATTCGGGACACGAGATAAGGCTGCATGGACAGATTTGTGAATGAACCATTCAAGGTCGGATTTGAAACGTTAACTTCATGTGAGCTACCAGTGGTAGAAGGAGGGATTTTTCTTAATGCTGCTGAGAGACCAGTAGTCAAACACAATTTTCATGAATGTTTAATCAAAGCTAAATGAAGGCACGATCCAGTTTGTTTATTTTTAAAATTTCTTACCACAACTGACTTAGAGTTAAATGTTAAGCTTTAGTTTAACCTATGGCGCTTAACGTGTTAGTACTGTGAGGGTAAACAAGCACCTGAAATAAATGTTCATCATTTGCCAAATTTCTCTCTTGATCAACGGGTTAGGATCCTACGATACAAATACTAGTATTACTTGTAACCAAGGGTGACACGAAATAGAATACATGAAAATTTCTTAGGGAAAGTTGTAAGTAATGGGAATTGATAACTATTTTCCTAATTTAAACTGTAATGTAATCAAGCATGTAAAACAATGAACAATCCTGAACATATTTAGTTTCAGAAGGTAAACTTTCAGTTGTTACGGGAATCTATGGGAATCAGAGCTCTTAATAAGAAGAGGGGGAATTTTAAACTAAAAATAAGTAGGCCTTCCCTCTGTTGTAATAAAAATGTTTATTGTGAACTGTTCCGACCATTTTTTCAGTTCACAGGACTGCTTTTCTTTTTTCAGTGCACAGTACTTCCGTCATCAACTTTTATCATGTTTCATAAGCTTCTTTCAATCTTACTGTTTCTAAGCGCAATGAGTCCATGGAATCATTCTCTGTTTTCTTAATTCTATACTAAATAGACTCGCCATTTCTCCTCTGGTGGGGACACATTTTGCGTGATTATTGAAACCGTAATTAATAATCTAGTCTCACAAGTGCCGTTAATGATGCATTCAAACTGCCGGTAAACATGCAGATCAATAAAATTTGCTCATATAGAAGCAAACTTTTCAAAAGAACTATGACTATTTTTGGACCTTTTTTTCTGCTACTCATATTACCTCTCGCTTAGCTTCTCCGTCTCGAAGGAAACCTTTTCCTGTTTATTTCACTTTTCGGCTTGCAAAGAAGATCGATTCAACGTTTTATGTGAGTTTTTCAAACGTTTTCCTGCTCAGTGTGCTCCAATTCAACTCGCATACATGAACGGTTCCGAATGGTTTAATATCATTTTTCGTCTTCATCAGCATCGAGTGCCGAAGGCCACTACTGAATGTGCTGTAAAATACATCATGCCACAATTCTTAACTTCTGCTATTTGGAGCATTCTTTTGATTTGTGGCTCTATACAACAAATTTTACCTATTTATTTTTAAAAAGGTGTGCATTTTTCTTTTGGAGTTGGCAAACTAATTGAAAACCCCCAATTATTACTTCTTTAGAGTCCTGTATCTGCGATCTATCAGGCACACGCTTTCGACAGTTTCCTTGGTGTTGCCACTTTTGAAACCTATAAATACTTATAGAAGTAAGTTTTTACGCGCGAAAATTAAGTTTAAACATTAAAATCTTCTTCAAAAATTATCCCTGTATAGTTTTCGTTCCTTAAGCCAAATAACACAACTTCTTTCTCTGCTCAAAAAATAATAAAACTATGCAGAAAAATAACTGCCAAGAAGCAATTATTTTAAACAACACCTAAAAATGGTAATATTCAGTAATTTGAGAAATTGTCTCGGCAAAAACTACCACTACAGCAGGGGAAAATACAGGCGTGCGCTCACAAAGACTGGAATAGAAACATCGAAACAATCATACCTTCCTCAGGCAACTGATTACGAGCGGTTGCAGTTCAAAAACGTACGTTTGTTTGTTTCACTTTATTGTTATAGAAATTTTTTTTTGATGAAATGCGAATTTTGACTTTGTAATGTATATATCCGTGTTTGATGTTATTTTACGGTTCTTTTTCTGAATTTGACAAATGTTTTCTCCTAAGGCACTAAACTACCTCAACGTGATCATTTTTCTAGACTTTCTTCTTTGCCCCAATTCTGTTAATTATGTTGGTACTCAGCAATTTCATTTAAAACACTTTTCTGAGGTAGTATATATGTTATATGGTGATTACTTTTATTGTTATTTTCAGTATTTATCATGAACTAACATGAAATACATTAGAATTAAGAAGTATATCACCCCTCACATGGAATACGACGATTGTATCCATGAGAATAAGTCCTCCAAGAAGGAAGATAAGATCGAGGTTCTAAGCTGAATGTTTGGTAGCCCTTTCTCTTATTGGAATGGAAATGATTTTTTTATTGCTTTTTACTGACCAACTTTTTCAATTTACGGCTGTCTTTTTCGTCATCCATTACTTTTTTTTCAATTTTTATATTGCTTTATTAACTTTTTTTGACCTAGTTGTTTCTATGCACAGGGGTAAACATATATCTTATGCGTGTATATCGCGTTCCCTTAATTTCATTATGAATGGTCTCTCCCGTCTTCACATCTAGAGAACACTTTGTGGTGAATGTGGAGGCTTGAACTGAATCATAATCTAATTTTAACCTTACGAAATATCACTTCAGTGTATTTTTATTTGTATGAATTTTAGGTGGTACCGACTCATTATGATTAACTTTGCTTCAGTTTAACAATTGAATTTCGCACACTCGACTATTTTGCATAAATGGTAAATGTGGTAAATGTTTCTAATGGTCAAATAATTTCCCTACTTCAAAAGCTCCAAAAATATAAGAGTTAAGCTAAAGTTAACTAAGTTAGCGGTTCCGGCAAGTTTTTTTCATCTATATAGGGCTGAGTATTTGAAGCTTATACGTTCTGTTTCATCGTAACCAGGTCAGTGGTGAAGAAATTATCTAATTGTCAAATTAGTTCTCTTACCATAACAGTTTACAACTGATAAATCTAAGAAGTAATTCAAAGCAAAATGCTAATTTTCACTTTTATGGGACGGAGTCCCAGTTTTAAAATACTTTATTTCCAAGGTAATTATCATGTAGTACATGACACTTACACGCCTCAGCATCCGTTTTTTTTAGTCTCAAGTTCCTACCCGCTCGAAGCCTGTCAAAAACATTACACTCAATGACAGGTTAGTATGCATTACTGCGCGCAAAATGAAGAGATTGCGTCTTTCGTTCCCTCTTGAGCAAGAAGTTCACTGATTCTCAGCTTTCAGTTCGGATAAAGAATTCTGAGCGGCCGGAAACTTACGGCTTGTGTTTTAACGAGACGAAGGCTCCGCTAGGCGACGCTATTCAGTGATGCTGGAGCGGTGACTTGGCGTTTCTGAACTAAACTCGGGAACTGCATCTGAAGCCCTGACGGTCGAGCTGAGGATCGCCTGATCAGAGCAATTCAAGAGCAACACTACGCCAAATTTTGAAAATCTGGTTTTTCAATGAGATTTAGATGGTATTTCAGAGAAGATCGTGTTTTATTGAAGGATAAGTGTGGTAAAATTACTGGCGTAATTAGACGGTGCAATTTGGCTCCAGATCGATAATAATCAAAGGTTATTCTCCGATATCTGGAATATTCGATTCCGTTTTTACACTTTTCTAAGGAGTACGTCTAAAACAATGGTTTTTAATATGCGTAAATAATTTTTCAGGAAGCTCTGGCAGCGACGTTTTTTATTGCAAAAACTTCGTTCTGATGTAACTAAGTTCCTTCAATATATTAATTTTACACTCCAGTGCGTGTTAACTGCAGTTGGTAGGTGAGTGTACTTCAGACTTCACCATTTACTTGAGGCAGTCAGTTGGCGTGATTGAAACCACAGTTTCAAATATTATTAAAATACCTCTTTAGTATTTAATTTTGGGTTGCCAGATCCGTGAAGCTTAAGCTGAGCGTTCAAGCTGTTCGGCAGACTGATGAGCCAAGTTGATAACATCTTCGAGAGTTGTGAACATATTAAGCAATACCATGCATGGTAACATGGCTTCGAAAAGAAGAAGAACGTTATTAATTAACGTTAAAATCAGAATAGTTAAATTTTCGAGGGGCCTTATTATAAAATAACAAAGAATCTATTCATTTTTTAAAACGTTAATATGGTATTAATATTACAAGGTCAATGTTAGGTGTATAATATGTGGGTCAGATGGGAGTAGTTAGTGTTGGTCTTCAAAATAACGCGCATGAAATAAAGTTGACTTTGGATTTCGTGAATATTTTTACTCCGTTTAGGTTCTCCGAAAACAACCGAAATCAATGAAAGTAAAACGGCACTAGATTTCATTCAAACAACCTAAGAAAATAATTCATGCATTTTCATGCCTGAATTCGACTACTTTTACTCGGATTGAATGACGCAGCATTTTTCGCCAGCTCCAGGCTTTTCACCAGTCTTTCTGCGAAGAATCGTTGCTTTACTCATTCCACAGGATTATTGAAATTATCAGAGTTTTTTTTTTCACCAATGACGTAACTTGAAATGTGAGAGTATAGTCAAATGTGTTAACATCAGTAATATTAGTCCGTTCAAGACTAGCAAATGTTGACAGGTGGAAGTTTATACGTACAACACTCATCGAAATATACCTATTTATTAGAATAAGTGCATGCATGCACACATACCAGTTTTCAGTTGCCCAAAGCCAGAAAAATCTATTTTAATTCATTACCCTATTCCTTCAATTTAATTTTCTAGTAATGATCTTTTTTTACAATTCCATCAAATTATATTGTTTTTTGCCAGCTCACTGCTTTGGAATATGGCAGTATTTCCACCACAAATTGAATTCAAGAAGAGCGTATGATAGAAGAAATTAGCATTATCCATTCAGCACAAATTTGTAGCGTGTTAAAAGCATAGGAATGTCCTCGACACAAGCTAGTCGACAGCTCATAATTACTGCAGAGCTCAAGGCTAATATAGCGAATATTTCAACAGCGGGAAGATGCTTGACTCATTTTGTAGCGAATGTGGTACGCGTTGTTGTGGAGGCGCGTATGTCACGGGTGTTGTAGTCTGTTGCGTGAGTCATTGAGGTTCCTTTCTCTCATTTATGGAGGACTCGATTCCTTTTAAAAGCTTCCGTGGCCCGCGAAGGAAGCGGCGGATTATCTTGCAACACTTCTCTTAAGTGCGCTCTGTGCTTAACCTTTTGAGCCTTGACTGGTTAACCGTGTTATTGCGCTTCTCCTTCAGAAGGAGGTGAGTGTAACATAGGACATGGAATTTAGAGACCATAGTATATTGCAGAGTGCTGTGTTCCTAACTTAGCGTATAAGATTTCTGTTCTTTTGTGATTTGATAATTTCCTGCAAAATATTATGTGCATTGAACTACATGCAGTGAAGGAAATGGGAAACAATCGATTAATATTCTTGAAAACTCTTTGTTTTCTACTACTTACGTTTTACTTTCGTCAATGCAGAAATAACACGAAATAAATTCATAAATAGCGTATCTTTCCGTATCGCACGAACGTTTTTTTTACTTCAACACATCAATTATTATTGTTCACGCGTGTGTGAATTTTTACACACATACATGTACAAACAAGCAATCCTATACTTATGCGCACGTAGGAACATTTCTTCTTCTAAGCCCGTACAAACACTTCTACTTCTACACAAACACATGCAGTCTTTCTAAATGCAGTCACATGCAGGTCTTCTACACAAACACATGCACGAATAGTTATACTTTTACACTCGCACTGACATTTCTACTTCTTCACACGCTCTAACATTCTGCTTCTAAACACGCACGATTATTCAGCGCGTTCAGAGTTAATGGTTGGGGCCTTGTTGCTATTTTCTGTGGAACGGCGTGGAAAACGAAGGTGAAGTGTTGAAAAAATCACCTTTAAATTTTCCTAAAGCTGTAAATAGTGCAGAACCAAAAACAACATGCAGAACTCAACATTTTTCATGTATTTATAGTTCTTTTTTCTCGATAGATAGGAAACTGAATCAGTTTGAAGAAACCAGTTCCGATAGCCATGCATAGCGGAAAATTGTTGCCTGATACTTAAACGAAGGTTCCACTTGTTGAGTCACGTGTGAGATTTACGGTTCACCATGTTTCAATTGTAAGGATAAGCAAAGGATTTTTAATGGGTTTTCATACAAAGTGAGTGAAAATAGATCAGAATTTATAAAGTGAATTTTACTACTGATTTTGTTTCTTCGTTTTTCCTTTTTTCTAGTTCCGTTACATTAAAAAATATTCAATGAGTCTTGTACAGAATGGTTTCTTGGTGCAAATTTGAATTCATTGTTTTTATTTTTGTGAAACTCTTCGGAATAACTAAGAAGACTTCTTTCATGAAGCTGTAGGTTAATTTATCAACCATGTTGTCTCTGCATTAATATTCCTCAACAATGAAATTAAGGTTTGATCAGTGCCTTAATTTTATCCCTGAGCGCTTTATACGTACACATTAGGAAAAAATCGGACATTTGACGGGCTAAATTTCAAGCGACAAGGAGGAACAAGTACACGTGACTGAGCGATATCCCGAGGGCTGGCTTGGTTTTGTCAGTTTTCACTTTCACGTCTTCTGAGTACATTGTGTTAGTGTGCGTTGCCCAAAATTAAAGCGTGAGTGGCGTAGTCAATGTTTTGTAGTGGAACTGGAGGGCTCATTACATAGTAGGGATGTCTTCTTGCCCTGAATTTGTGTTTATGGCGTGGACGTGCCAGTTGTAGAGAATTGTATACTCATGACACGTACGAGCTGCTCCTTTTTTCAAGGCGCGCTTGCGCAATGCAAGTCAGTCGCCAGCGTTCGGTTTTACTAAAGAGATCACGCAAACTTTCAGTTTCCTTGATCATTTACTGCGTTCAGAGCGTCGAATCTCCGCACAATGAACAAGAATGGATCCGTTGAATAATTTTTGTCCATTCACGAGGTATCCTACATTGCTAAGTATCTTCACGATATTGTCGGTGATATTTTATAACAGTTTCCGTTTCCGTTACTTAGTGCATCGCCGAACAACTATACAGTGAAATATGGTGAAAAATTGGTAGATTCAGAATGAGGAAAAGTAGGTTCTCCTATAACTATCTAATGTGTATATATTATTTTTAAAGCTATTCTATATACATTTTTGCTGGGCTCTGTTAAAACTTCTGTGCTTTGCAAATCGCTTAAGGAAAGATGAAATTTTTCTTTCCTTTTACACACGTGGACTGATAGACGACAAGAAATCTGTTTTTATCTTATTTCGAAACATATGAAAATTTCATGACTTAGCTGTCCTGTACTCTATTCGTGCCATAACAGCGTAGATATTCCTGTGTTGAAGAACAAGGTGGGACGTTCCAATATATTCCCCCTGCATGTTGATTATTGTCACGATATATTGGATTTCACATACGAGTACCTTTACCCAGTGGAAATGGATCGTAATAAAGCCTTGCATACAATAGCATTTTATTAAGCAAATAAGGACCTCATTAGTACAATCAATGCAAGATAATTTGTAGTACGTTGACAATCCAGCCTTCGCAACAGATCGATCATCTTGATCTTACCAACATTCCATTGTTGTGCCGAGCGTGAATTGTTTCTATTGGAGGCTGTGCGGAACCTTAGAGTATCTAAAGGCACGATATCCTCCCATTGTGGCGCTGGATCTGTGTTTGCTTTCAGTTTAACACTTCGCATTAAATGCTTCCATGGCCTTGGTCGGGTGATGTACAATGCTCTGTTGAGTCGGAGCCTATCAATACCGGTAGCATGCTACTCAGTTTTGAAGGATTGTCACCTCCGCCGTCGTCTACCAAAAGTATTCTTTTGACTGCCATCTTACGACAAAGTTGGAACGCACTCGCATTAAGAAATTTTTATTCGAATCAAGTTGTTACAATGTTATGCCAAAAGTTATTTTTAAAATACCTCAATATCAATGCTAGGATGCATTCACGGTTACAATCGACCGGTCTCGTACCCATTTCATATAGCTTGGTCAGATGAGGAATTGTAGACATTTTCTTCCTTCTCCCGACGGAAAAACATTTGATTCGTACTGTGAAATTCCGAACTCTCCTGCATTTCACATGCACGGCATGCGCTCACAAGAACTCGGCTACGGTAACCACTGGGGCCTTGAATTAAGTTCGAGGTGAAACTTTTACTATGCTTCCAAATCAATTTCTCTTCGTCCTCAACCGTTTTGGAAGCAGTGTTGAATGGAAGTGCTTAATGTCCCCTGGGAAATATCTCAATATCTTGCTCTCCCGATAAAGGAATCATCTGAGGAGAAAGCCGATAGTCTGTCACCCTCAGAATGTACATGACATAAAGAGCCTCTTCCACTTCGAAATGCCACTAGCTGCCTACCAAAGAATTTCTGTAGTAATGCTTGAAATCAATCATGAAAGAAATCTCCGAAGAAAATAGAAGGCCGGATTAGAGGATTGTTTTCAGAGTAGCTTTGGAAACGTACTCAAATGTTTAGCTCTTCTCGAAGTGAAATCTTTGCTTTAATTCATCATAACAGGTGTCCAAGGAATAGTTTTATTCATCAAGAAGAATTCGAGGCTTTGCTCAGGAAGTGTCCTTACTCGCCAGAGAATTGACGACGATCTATGGAAAAGTCTCGGTCTGCTGGGGTAAAAGATTTTATTATGAGGGCTTTTGTTTCCCTCTTGGTTTATTTTCTCACGCTCAGAGACGAAGGAAGGTCATGTATTATTTGCTCGCTCATAATCTCAAATTTCCTCAGGGTCGACTTCCTCCTTCAACATCTATCCGTTCTTTCTCTGAGGTAGATGCTCTGAAATGATTTTTCATTGGAATCACTGGTGAAACCCGCTGCACCAAATAACATTACAAGAACTTAAATTACACCTCACTTATTCTAAGTGAGCCCTTACGAATCCCACTTTTTCGGTGTTTTTCGAAAGTCACATCGCCATGTCTAAATGAAGAATTCATTCGCACTATGGTCATTCCTAGAGCTCTTCACAGTGCAACCTACATTTGCCGATCTCTCGCCGATTGGTTCATGTACTCCTCCGTAATTTTCTTTATCTCGTTCTTACGAGAACAATAGGACGATCAACTCGCTATTTCCTCACTGTGGGCTGCGCAAGTGTCCCTCAGTATATTATTTAGTCGCTTCTGTTCCTAGCGTGCACTGTTCTGCTGATATATAGTTCATAGACATCTGTTCTTCTAAGTTACTTTGAAAGTGGGATTTTTTTACTTTCAAATCCGTCGTAAAATAATGTCGTCGTATACTTTCTCATGTTTTATACGTTCTCATATTTTTTATGCAATAATTTTGACATTTCTCAATGAGTTTCTAGATTTTAATTACTATTTGATCACCCATATACCTTTTAGTTTTGCGCATCATTTTCTCGTTTCTTTCACACGCTACTGAAAAGTCTTACTTTACTTGAACAATCATTGCTAGACTGATTTAGTAATTATTGTATAAAGAGCTCACTTTTATTCATTTTCGAAAACCTTATTTGACGCATTTGTTACTGATTTTGCTTGGTGCAGGAAACATTCTTAAAAACCATCCTAAAAACAAGAAACGTTACTTATTTTTTTAAAGTATCTGCCCTGAGGTTTACTTTCCCGGATACCATGACTTAGCAATATTGTACTTTCTGCAGATTAATTGCCTACGACGAAGCATAACATTTGGGTGTAGCCGCTATAATTAAATCTGTTTTCCTCTACTAAACTTCAAGTTCATCGCTTTAGGGTTTAAAAAGTAGATGTATTTTGTACGACAACAATTATTTCCCTCTGAAACGAGCGTTTCTTTGTGGATGGAGCCTACCGTTATGATGACGACTTATGCTTGCTGCTTCTCCTGCTTTGTACCTCGATCTAGAGTGATCTTTTGTTTGGAATGATGTGACAGCTTCGTTCCATTGGTGCCTATCATTCATTATTGAATAATTATAATATCAAATCTCCATTAGGATGGTGAATTTTTTCCCCTCGGAGGAATACAACTATTGCATCTGTGAATTAGCGCTCCCAGAGGGAGTATGTGAGGTCTTGAGCAAATGGTTAAGTAGGCCTTTCTAGGTTAAAATAGAATAGGTTTTTGTTTGGTTGCTGACCATCAGATTCTTTTCTCGGTTTAGAGCTGCCCTGTTTTTAGGCACCTATTACTTTCTTCTTTAACTTTTTTTCTTGTTTCATAAACTCCTTCCTCATTCTAAACACCGCGTGCATAGTCTTCGCGGTCCCTTTACTCCCCACTAAATGGTGCCTTCCTCCTTTTTCTGAAGTTTTTCCCTGCTTCTCTACGATATGAGAGAAGTTTTGTAGTTCGTAATTAGAAATCTCTTGCATTTCTGTTGAATTAAGGGATTACAATTTTAACTTGAAGCTTAGTTGTATAACGGTGCAATGTTGTCCGTAATTTTTACTTGATAGTTTAGAACCGAACACAAATACATTAGAGTCTAGCGAATCCATTTCCTACTTGAACTGAGTCTCAAGACCTAAAATGGCAAAAATGGTAAGATAGTGTACATCATACATTTGTGAGAAATCATATTTCAGAATGTTTTTAATGAATTTCTAAAATTCTGAATTGTTCGAAAACTTTCTCGTCATTTTCTGGGACTGTTTTTTTATAATTTCAGTCTATAATACTTCAATAATGTTTTACGATTTTATTTTGCAGGTCAAGCTATACAAACAACTAGACTTTTTAGCGTGATTTGATTTTTAAATTTGTCTTGCTAGAGGAAGAGAAAAACAAGCATTTCCTGTGTTTATTTTGTCGTAAATACTATTAGAAATATTCACGCTTGCTGAATGAACGGCCACTTTGATGCTCAGAATAGCTCGTTTCCTGTATGCTGTACTAAATATAAGCCTTTGTAAGTGCAGACAAAAGTCTACGCGCGTCTAACGAATAGTTACGGAGGACAGTGTTGTACAGAAAATAAATTCTTCTTCAAAAAAGTTCAAGTAATTACATTGTTGCTCCTGAAAATATCCTTGGTTAGTCATTCCTGGAATTGGATCTGCACAAGTTTGAAATCTCTCTCTGAGGTGATCAGCTCCATCCCCACTAGTGTGGTGGGGTAATTTTTTTGCAGCTGTAAGCTCGCGATGCTAAAGTGGCGAGTGAGCCTCCCTGGGGAGCCTCATCAGTCCAGAAGAACTCACAGCAACACAATCCTAAAAAGCGACATCAGGATAACCGAAGATCCATTCCCGAGTGATCTTGATTTTATTCCAGCTCCATTTTCCTTCTCGAGTGAAGACAAGAACTCGTTCAGCAACCACTTCCCAATGGACACAACTATCACAAAAACAACAATTGAAGAAAGGGAGGTAGTGCTACCGAAAGACTTGGTTGTCTTGAAGCCTCTCCGACGACGTTATCCTGAAATGAAGAGAATCGTTCGCGTAGAAGTTCATTCTGATGACACATTCGAGAATGAAAACGAAACAAAGGTAGTTCCTGAATCTGATTCAATCGCACATGCCGATGATGCAGAAGCAGATGGATCCACTGGGGATTCCTCACCAAAAATCCCTGGAAGCAATTCGTCATCGGAAGACAGTATTATTGGCAGACGAACCAGCATTGCAAATGGCTTCACCAATTTAGTAATCGAAGCTGCATTTGAAACTAGTTTCCGGGATGACGATGGAAGTAATTCCATTTATGATTTGACCAGTTCTGGAAACGAAAAAGTTAACGTCGCTTGCGCTCCTCTAGCTAGACCATCCACTCCCGGCTTTCAAAAACAACTTCCAGCCGACACATCTCGACTTCTAAAAGTGAGTGGTAATAACACTGATGAGGACATTTACAGTGAGGCATGCATGCTCTTTGACTCTGAATCGACGATTTATGAGAAATTTAACAGACAGTCATCGAAAATGGATAGGTCTAGTTCAGGGATGAATTTCTCAGATTATTGTGACAGCCGCTTTTTGAACACAATTTCTAGATCCTCGAATATCGACGAAGAAACAGAAGAAGAGGGTACATTGCAAGATGCGAGAAGCCTTGGACGTGTCAATTTGAGCTACATCTCGGAATCTCAGCCATCACTACCGCCGAAAACTTTGCGAAATCTTCCTTTAAGCCACATCAGAGCATCTTTCCACGAAATCCCAGATTCTCCAGAAAGAGAAAGCATCCCAGAACCAAGAGACATGAGTAAATCGGCTGAAGATCTTCTGTGTGAAGCTCAGCCCAGGCTAGGAGTAAGATTCGAACCAATGTCTGTTTCTGAGAGAAAAAAGAAAAAAATCGGATCGCCATGGGATAAAATAAATTTCACCGGCAGTCTAGGAAAACGGCGAGGCAGGTTTCTAAATTCATCAAACATTTTCACAAATGATGAAACGAAACCAAAAGCAAAGAGTCGTGTGGTTGACGAATCTTCGAAACTCTCCCAGGAAGAAAACTTTTCAGTCAAACGCTATTCGAGTGACTCTCAGCTTTTGGACAGCAACAGGGTCTCGCACTCTGCTGATCCGCTCAACGACAACGAATCAGAGAACAGCAGCGTGGTAAACGGACGGTCTGAGACGGTAAACTCGTCTTTCAGGCAACGCATCAGTAAGTTTTTTCAGGACTGTCCGAAATATCCTTTAAATAACAGGCTCCGTCGATCTTCGAGTGCAAGAGTTGAGACATGCTCTTCATCTTCCGCCATCTCGGAAGCCGGTAGAAAGAAAAATGGGTCTCAGTGGCCATTCAGAGTCAAGCTGATAAAAATGGAGAAGGTTTCAACAAACAGTGTAATTGAAGAACATGAAAAGTGTTCTCGATCGCCCATAACAAGCATCACTAAAAACATTTATAAAATAACACCCAAAAGTAAAATGCCCGTCGAGACAGCAAAATTTTACGTTGATTATGACAAAAATCGCTTGGACCTCACAAAAGAACCATTACACGATGTTCAGTTTTTTCACACGCCTCGAGTGAAACTAAAGCCTCCTGATAATTCGACTATCGTGAGGGCAGAATCTGATGATGAAGAAGAAGAAGAAGAGAGAAACTGCCCAGCTGAACTGGATTCAACCAAATGGATACGTAGGAGTGACAGGGTTCAAAGGGGTGAAAGTATGCTTGAAAACCCAGAACCTCGACCTCGATCAAAGTCTTTCGGGGGTGAACCTAAGTGGTCGCTGAAAGCCCAACCTGTTGAACCTCTTCCTCGGACGATATTTCTAACCCAAATTGCGTCCACGAATAACTCAGTCCTGAGTAAAGTCGCTGTTTCCATCACTGCCCGATACGAGACTCTTTCCAGGGAAGCTAACCATACTCTTCCGAAACGCCGACCTTCTTCGGCGTCTAATTCCCGTCAGCACAAGCGGTCGTCTTCGGCAATGAGTGATTCTGCATACGAGCCGGTCGGCTTCCCTCTGGCACTTGGCGAAGTTTGTCTGACTTCCAGTTCTCAACTTCTGGACGCTCTTCCTTGGAGCGACCATCGGCGTAGTTCTCTCAGACGGTCGTCCCTACCAGTAAGTATATCTAGTTGTGAATGATAGTTTGAGCGAGAAATTAAAAACTTTGCTAATCCGCAGTAAATTTTCCACACTTCTCAATCAGTGCATACATTCTTGAGTGTAAATCATCAAATCAAAATATCCGAATCATCTCTACTGAAAAATCTAATTTTCTGGAAATAATGGCATCAATACTTTTCAAATAACTTCATTGTCAACAATGTCACGACTTTTCGATGTCGCCCCATGTTTATTACCTGTCTATTTTTTCGTGTCTTCATTTTCGGTCATCAGTAAACTTTTTTCGAAAATTTCACACGTGATATCAAGTGTTTCTTGAGCAAGCAGCATTCGTTGTTCAAGTTAAATTCCAAATTATAAGTTCGAATACTCCTAGCAGTAATTTTCATAATAATAATAATAATTGAACATGAATTGACATTCTTACAAATTTCCGCAAGCACCCTTCCACAGGGTGTTTTAGAATTTGTAAAACAAACCGTAACCTAAGGTTCCTATAGATTAAACAAGCACAATTTACTCTGTGGAAAGGCAATCATTGCAGTTTACTTTAAAAGTTACCGAGACATGAATGTCTTGGCGGACAATTACAAATTTTAAAATCAATGGAGACAAATGCATCTTAACCAGTCAGAGAAGACGTCCATTGACTTTTACCTTTCCGGACACCTAAAGAGTTCAGAATTCGAAGCACCATGCAGTTCCTTATTCTAAAACACAACAGTTACTAATCGGCAAGTTTCTTGATACCTGTGTCAGGACTGCTGAAACTTCTGATGTTGTCGAAATAATATAAATAAGTAAGAAATAATCGTAATCTGGAGCATAAACCAATCATCTCGCCTATCTCTCATTAACTGTTATGAACAAGCAGTGAAATTTATATCAGTGACAGGTTTGTTTTTTGTTTCAAACGTGTATGTTGTACGACATTTTTTGTGAATTGTGTTTATCAACACATCCTCATTATTTGGAAATCCTTCAAGTCGGTATTTTAGTCCGTTTAATAGTGTTTTTGTTTTTTCTATTTTTCATGACGTTCGTGAACTATAAGAAAGTAAATTTTTACTACATTGCTCGCAATAGATGTCAACCACTGTCATTGGCATGAGAATAACTTTGTTTTTATTTCCAGTAATTGAATAACAATAACTTTACATTCAGGAATTTTCGGGAAGTCTAACATGTTGACTTTGAGCAGAATTTTTTCTCTGTTTTCGCGTTGTTAAATGTTTATTGTTTCGTTCGAACTCCTAAAAATCTTTTTTTGTCAGCTTTATTTCGGTAGAATATTTGAACAGAAATCGTCATGGGGGTAAAGTTAACTTCCCTTAGCTGGTTACTATAGGTGCGCACTTGTTGACATGTAGGCCCAAAAAATCAATTTTCCAACTTCCGAAATGACATTTTCTTAGTATTAGATACACTGAGTTTTACCCCGCCCTTTATACTCTTAACAATATCTACGACTGCTGCATAAGTCTTAGCTCATGTGTGAATGTAAGAGGAGACTGTCCTCCAAAGTATTCTTCATTAGGATTTACAATACTTGTAGCTTTTAGTTCTCGCGTGCGGAATAAAATATCCAAGAGAACAGATTATTTTTAATTCTCTCACTTACATATTCAATCTCCGCTATTGCTACTGTCTACTTCCTGGGATTTGTCTATCAATTGAGGACTTTTGTGGTAAGAAATGTTCAAAACCAAATGATTGAAATGGATTTCATGTGACATTTTTTCTAAATGAGCGAATTCCTTTCTCTTTTTTCTGTGCTTCATTTTCGTCCCATGGATTTGGCAGTCATTTATTTACCCGGCACCTCTATGCATGCACGCAGCAGCTGGGTAGAATGTCGACGTTTTGGAACAACAAACCAGTCATTAAACACTGTGTTCCTACTAAGTTAGCCTATTCTGAATTTTAACTTTCATTTAACTGACAAAGTACTCTCATTTGTATGTATTAGTAAGTTTTAAACCGAACATTTTTGATGCTCCTACACAGAGTTGAATTGTGCTCATTTAATTGCAGGATCCGTAGGTTAAAGCATTCAAAGCATTCTGAGGGAACCTGTGGGTGCATGGAGCAACTTTCACCTGTAACAGTCAATGGCTGTATGCTTACTATACTTACACGTTCGAATTAAAATGAACAAAATGAATTAAATAAAAAGGGCAAATAAATGCGTGATAAGTTCGCTAGACCTGATATCTACTCCAATACACTTACGAATGTTTTGTATCCTTACCATACTTATGACCAACCTCATTAGGTTACAGCATTATTGTTGAGGTCATGTATCAATTCCAGTAAATGTTTAAAAACAATGAGTGCATGAGAGCCACTGAAGTTTTCGATGTACAGTGAACCTGGATTGCCGATGATCCAAGCCTGACAAATCTTATCTCACTCGACTTCAACTTTCTGATATCCGGTTGACATCGATGTCGATCCCTGTGTCTGTCCCGTCATGACATCCTTGAGTGTGCCAGTTTTCATCGACATCTGCTGATTACATCCTTTGTTGGTGGTTATTATGAGCCACTCGTTTGTTCAGAAATATTCTACTCATGACTCTTTGCTGCTTACTTTGCGAACGCCCAAGTCTCACGTATGGCTGTCAATAGCGCACGTTTTTTGTTATTTGTTGACGTTCCATAGTCCTTACTAAAATTTGAATTTCTCGTGATTGTGCACGAACAACATCTCTCTTAGTCAGAGTGTAAATATTTAATGACAACACTCGTCAAGCGAACCTTTTAAAACTTCTATGTCCCAATCTTAGAACCTTCAGAAAAATTTAACAAAAGCAAACGTTAACGCCTCGAAGCTTCAGAATATTCATGTGAGTTATTGAAGTTCATTTTCACACACTTCAAATTAAAGGAAAAATCAGCCGTGTGTGAGCTTCTAGCGATAAAAAATATTTTGGAATGAATATAAAAGAAAAGAAAGACAGAAAAATTATTTATTTCCAATAAAGTTGATACACGAAATGTTCAACATTGTTCTTTAAAATATCTTAACATTAAAATCCTTAGTTGATACACATGGGTATCGTAATACCCATGTCAATTGTCGGAACAATAACGATTGAGAGAAAAGCACGAAAAAATGGGTTCCCCTCGTTGCGTTACTCTGATTTTGGCAATGCATATATGTACAAGCAACAAAGAAAACAATACCAGTGATCAGCTGTTGAAAGCACTGTTGTTATTGCGTGCTTTTATTGAAATATGAGCATACGAACATAGGAACTAGTGATATGACTGACGGATTGATGTTAAACGAAAAATGGGCAGATTTGAACAGATTAGAATTATTTTATGCCTAATACTATGAGGTCGACATTCGGGACGATTTTTCCTTCCTACGTATCAGCTAGTTTGCCAAGGAATGTGCTCGGAGAGACAAAGTATTTTATCATAACACAAATTTGTGATATTTCCTACGCTAATAATACTGGCACAAAAGAGTTCACCGGAGTCAAAGACATGAGAAGGATTGTTGTACAATGCTAACCATAACATTTTCAACATAGCTGGAACAACACGAGAAGTCACACTACCGAAAACAGTGTTGCCATGATATACTCACGAGTGTAAGAAACGACAAATTGTCACACAAGATTAACAAGAACATTTTAGAACTGGAATATATGAACTATAGTTTTATATATATATATATATATATATACGAACTGCACATACACATACATGTACGTAAATATTCGCATACAAGCAATCACATTGCTACAGAAATGCGGCGCATGTGGTATAATGTAATGAAATATAGCATAATTAGTGATTGAAATTCGGTACTACATTTCTAGTGCGTACTGCAGCTTACAGTACGCACTGAAAACATTCTGAATACAAGTGCACTCACGTTACTTAATGAATCATTTTATAAAATGCCTAAAGACATAGAACGAGATCAATAGAAAACTCCCTCCTTTTTATTCACATTTTATTTCGTCTTAATTTTCCTTTTTTTAATACTCTTGTTTTATTATATATGGTTGAAAGTTTTTAGTCTAGAAAGTTAGAAGAGTAATTACTAACAGCGCTCCAGAAACTCATAATTTTATGAAAATTTGTGTGAGCATTGACATTTTTTATTTCCTGAGAATTTGCTGCAGACATCAAACTAGACGACTTTGATTTTGTTTAACCTCTTGCTGCCAACCTAAAATTGGAGAAATAATGTAATTAGTTGTTTGTTGTGTTTTCTCTAACTTTTTGTGCATGAATACACAACAAAAATAGCTAAAAAAATTTATGAAAATGTTAATTTTATAGTCATGAGATTATGAAAATTATTTTAGTACTTTTTATTTACATATTGTAGTCTATTAATAAGACTTCTACATCGCACACTAGCGTTGATGACATAGTAGCCAGCAAGCTAAGTTATCTCTGGAATGTATAATTATCCACATATTTACGAGAAAATTTCAACTGGAATATATATAAGCCAGGTTCCTTAGAATTATTTACATTTATTAATGTCAATAATTTTCAACAATCGTGTTTTACAACATAACTTTCCACCGGAATGTCTGGAAATGTATATACATTAGTATCTCCTCTAAAAAAATTTTTTTGTAGTACATTTTGGTGGGAAGTATAGAAAACTAATTTTTGCTACACAATATTATTTAAACGCTTTTTAGGCGGGTAGGAAGCTTTCAACCGCCATAGACGCTTTTTAGGCGTCTAGGAAACTTTCATTAATAAATCGCACTGTGTGGGAAAATGAAATCTTTAATAAATGCAGAAGATGAGAACAAATTGTTTTCTATTTAATATTTTGACATGATTAAAAAAGTTGTTTTTCTTTCTATGCTAATAGATTCTTATGTGGGTTAACATTAATCAAGGCTATACGCTGTAGTAGATCAAAATGCAGATATGTGAGTGTTCTCCGTACTCAAACATTCTAGAAAATAGTTGAACATTTATAGCATCACTTTTGTTTTTTTACGCATAATATTACTCGAGTTCACTTCATTTACTTGATTTGCCACGATCTCATTGGCTTGATTCAAATTTCCCCCTCGAAGGGGGAGGAACAACTGTTGTCGTTATGTAATTTAGCGCTCCATAAGGGGATTATTGTGAGGTCGTGGGCTGAAGGTTATGTAGGCCTTCCTTTTGTTGGAATAATTTTTTTTATTTCATAGCGGAGTTTTTCTCGATTCCTTGTCGTCCTTTTTTAAACACCCTGTTACGTTTTGTGCCAACCTTTTTCTTGATTCCTAAATTTTCTTTAATCTTGCTGTTTCTATGCGCAGGGTGTGCGGACACACCTGGTGCATATAGATTTCCCATTGTTCTAATTCTATATTAAACGATACCTTCAACCTTCCTCTCTTTGTAATATCTTCGTTGGGGTTAGGGGTGCTTAAACGAACTTACCATCTAATTTAACTGTCAACATCTTTCAACTTGATTTTCCAAACGCTGAATTTTTCCACCCTAATGATTTACAATAGCTGAGTGGGATTATCAGTTACGGAAAACTGGTATTATAGGTACCTTTGAAGTTGAAATTCATTGAATTTCATCTGTTTATGACAAATTTCATTTAAGTAACAACGTTCATAAAAATTCGTGAAAATTTTGAGAATTTAAGATTGTAAGTCAAATAAAGAAATTTCGACCTGACCATCAAAATTTAATGATTGAGTCTAAAATTGTGACAAGTAATTTATTTTTGCAACGATTATTTAATGATTTCAGGGGACAGCTCACTCATTAATTCTACGTATATTGCTTGAACAAATATGTTTTTCAGGGTAAACGTTTTAAAGATACGTTAATGAATTTTTAAATATAAAAATATAAAATTCCTACATTTAAAATTCAAAAATTACTACCAAACTTAAAGAGTACTACGTGAAACCTCCAAAGAACACATTTCGAGGATTATCTCTTTTAGGAGAGCTATATATTTAAAATAAAGGAAAGCCTCGTAATGTCCACCAATTGCTTGCTCGACAATCGATACATTTGGAGCTGCGAACTAACTGTAGACAAATAAGTCAGCAATGAGCTAAACAAATTTCAACACGGAGAAATTTATAAAAAGCTTGCATGTGAAACTTTGCTAATCTTGCAAAAGATTTATTTTAAGTCCATACTATTCCGAATAATCTTATAGTTTTTATATGTGTACTTCTGGTTTTAAAATTCCCTTTCCTGAGATAATAAATTTAGGATATTGTTGCTAAATTAAGTTTCATGATTTTCTCATCATCACCTAATCAAGAGCAAGAAAATAAACGATGAATGAATTCGTTCGGACGAACATTTTAAGAGCAGTACATATTATTCGCCTAAAAATCGTAAGGTGCATCTAAATTTATAACGTTGCTGTGACTATTTATACTAAAGGGTGAGTGGTGCATTTTCTTCCTTTCAGATAAGGTCGCAACTGCCGGAGCAAAAAAAAAAATTAACGCATTCCGTCTTAAAAAGTTAATGATTTATAAACAATGAATAATTTAAATAATAATGATGTTGATTATAACCTTATTTAATTTTGAAATAATTGCTAGAAACAAACGTGAAAAGTATTTTCTAATTCTTACCGGAAGCAAACGTACCGGTAACATAGCGTCGGGGACGAAGATTTCCTTGTGAAGTGAAAGTTGCGTTTTTCTATTTTTTTTTACTTCTCTAACAGTACCTTTAAGAAATTTAGACGCATGCCTCTTTTCTTCGCCAGCGACAGTGAATACACACTTTTTAAGTTTGTAATTTTCTTTCCTAGTGGGCAGGAGCTTTCAAGTTGAGAAATTCATAGGATGACGGTGTTCATAGAAATCCCTTGGGAAGTCAATCGCAAATTTTACTTTCTTTCAAGGGATATACAGGGGTAAATTTCGAGTAGTTGAAGGCTAGAGTGGTAAATTCGAGGGGTAAAAAAGAGTAGTTAAAGGCTAGATATCTGGTATCTACCATAACTTCTCTCCGTTTAATAAAGAGCCATTTAAAAGAACAACGTTTCATGTTCTATATTTCAGTCTGATTTGAACAAGTTTTTCTCAGTCCTTAATCATATTATTGAGATAATGTCGCATTAACCCTAAGGCTTATGTCTCGCTTATGCTTGTGCCCTGCTGTGACAGTCAATTTTCATTTTTAATGTGCTATTAGTATGCATAAACTGAGAACCTTTTTTTATGGAACATCTCCTAGAAACTTGTTTAAATGACATGGGTTGAATGATTCATTCAACTTTGAACAGAGAAATTGTATTTCCCTTTAAGAACATCAGAATTATAGAGGAAAAATAAATGAGGCTCCTCCAGATTCTTGATTTTGTTCTATAATATCGAGTTTGTTATAGTCACGTTTCTCGTTTTTTAAGGTTATCGCGATCTCACCGCAGTAACATCAGAAGGTATATGGCTCTTTTTCATGACTCCAATCGCATTTCTTTCACAATAATTTCATACAGACACTTGGTCTACGCTGTCGCAAGCCTCAAAATGAGACAATTTGTGATGTAATATTTTTAATGCTTGATTTCGAATGATTCTTTTTGGTGTTTCGAGTAAATCAATATAGCCATGTTTCCAACGCAACATTTGATTCGCGTGCGTTTAGTTTCGTTAGCTATATCTCATGGCCATCGTGTCTTTTGCACCTTCCTCGTGCACTCTCTGTTTCTCTCTCTTCCTAACTAAAAACGAATATTAAAACCCAAAAGAATGCTTATTTCTCTTCGAAAATTGACGCAAGATGGTACTGGATACATCATAAAGCTGTTGATAAAGAAATGTTATTAGACATAATGGTTACATATGTGAACTTATCTAGTGACACCCAACATAGCGTCGGGGATGTGATAATGGAGAAGCTGGTTTTACACCGTGAAATATGAAGCCTAAAAGAAATATGTTCAAATATGAAGCCTAAAAGAATATTTTAAAACTCCTATGTTATTAAATGGATTTTCAAAAACAAAGTATTCATTAAATTTTGTAAAATACTATTTTTATTGGATATGTTTGTAACCAAGATATACAGTCTGGCATAAAAGCCACATTCAAAAAAAAAATGCATACGCTTTTAGCGTTATCCCAAAAATTACAAGCGGGACAAATGAACACCTCATTTTCCATTTGGATATCATTTCCCCTCTGACCTATCACCCTTGGACTTTTTACTTTGGGGATACCATAATGGAAGAGTTTACCCTGGAAAACTAACTAACTAATCGACACCAGCTCAAAGTATCATCAATCGAGGAAGAAATCTAGCTAATTTGATCTGATCCCACGAGCCTGTAATGCAAAGCCTGTAATGAATCGGGCTAATTTTTGCCTGCACTCAGGAGGGCGGTACGTGAAGATTATTATACTCCAAACTAATATGAGTATAACTAGTATTTTTCAAGATTTCAAAAGTAAATTTTTGTTTTAAATCGATGCATGGATATAGGAGTTATTACTCATTTAGGCCCCGTATTTACAAATTCCACTGCATAATTAAATTGTCTAAATCAAGATAGTAAGAGAGATTGAGGCATGCGTGCTCAGTTTTACATAAATGAATTCACATGGGGAAGAATAAAGGACAACCACCAATTGGCAGTGATCCCTGAAAAGTTCACAGTGTGGGTCAAACCGGATCACAACTCACCTGTGAAGGCGTGCGTGCTCCTTAGCCCGAGCCGATTGTACTCATTGCGTCACCGAGAACAAGCGTGTTCGTGACGTTACGGTCAAGGAGGTAAATTAACTGATGAAAATGTTCACCGTCTTGAATGAATAATAAATTTATAAATTATAAACTAAATCTCTATGAAACAAATAAAATACAATGTAGTTGAAGAAACTACGTTGCTGTATATTCTGCGAAGTGGTGTGGTGTGTAGATGTTGTGGCTGTCTGGAAGAAAACTACTGGAAGGTGAAGTAGAGTCGAGCATGTACAGCAAGACTAAGGGCAATGTTGTTCTTTCTTCGATGAGTGAGTGATCTGGGACGCCGGCGTTCTTTGCATAGAATATTCATGATATGGGAAATCTTTTGAAGTATTGTAGAGCAGATCGTACAGATGATTCGTCGATTCATGAAGACATTTTTCTTACGAGTAAACGTCGCGTTATTTTTCGAAGCATTATGAGATGCACGGACCAAACGTACCCTTCTTCTTTGTAGCGTTCTTATTTATATCAAAAGATGTTTGCAAGGTTGCCACATTATCGACATTGTTCGAACCTCGTGGAAGATGTCGTCCATCAATTGCACGCTTCAGGGCGAAATTGGTGGTATTTTGGCGGTGTAGTGAAATGTCTTATATCTTACAATTATGCAATGTGTTGCTAGGCCAGTTTAGGTAAAGCTCGAAAGCTGCGATAGGCGTTGGAATGTCGGACCGTTAAGCCTGTCTCGCGTGAGCGTGAGAACGAGCCTAGAAGGATACGAGGGTTGGCCCAAACAAAAGCGACATCACCGGAGCCAATCAGAGCTCTAGAGACAATCACGCGAGGGGGTGTGTTAGAGCACCTAGCCAATGAAATTTCGAGACGCCAGGACAAGG
>JACJUY010000107.1:195451-216754 GCA_014220935.1 Platorchestia sp. MABIK | reverse complement strand
CTATCGAGGTTGAAATCCCTCAATCGGTAACGAGAGGCCGACAGGCCTAGCCTCGTATCGTAACAGCGGCGACAATTTATTTGAAATTAATATCATTTCAACACTGTGTTGAAATTGAACCAGAACTGCAACTTGAGCAAACCACTTTGCTTCTTTGTTAACGAGAACTTTTTCTCACATTTGAACCACTATTTTGCTCTTGACATCAGATTAACTCATATTTTAGATTTTATGATGTTCGGGCTCCTTGCAGCCTCCTCCTAGCGCTCCACTCAGCGTGTGCATCCCGTTATTCCTATTTATTCGTTTGCTCGTTGCGGAAGACGCGAATTCCTTAGGAATTCTGCTTGCCCCGCCAGGCCGCGAGGTCAGGTCGAGCTTTCGGCGTGCTCGCGGCAGAGCTTCAGTGTTGCCACACGTGCCAATTTTGGATGACGTTGTGTGCAGAAGCTTCTGATTAGCTTGTTCAGAAAAGCTTTTAATCTAGCGCACGCAATTTTTATATATTATTCGTACTAAAAAATTTCTTATTTATTCTCATTCATGACTCCAAACTGTATCGCCGGTTGAAACTTTGGTAACGTGCGCACATCAACTTCTGGTGATCTCTCATACAGAAGTTTCTGATCCCTTAGCGTGGAAAACTTTCCGATTCTTTCCTTTGCAGAAATTTCTATCAGAGTGTGTAGGATTTTATATTCATTCACGTACAGAAATTTCTGATCACCGATCAAGTGATCCGCTCTGATTGTATTACTTGCGTTGTTCACCCATTGTTAAGATGAGATCTGTATTAGTTTTTAAGTATTTTGTGAAGTTTAATTAGTCATTCCAGTACTTTTTTTCAAACGGTGAACAATTTTATGTGTGGTTATACCCACACGAGTCGAAAAAGAAGAAGTATCTACAATACTCGCTGACGCACAAGAACCCCATTTTTCCATGTACGATGGTGGTGAAAATAGCAAATCCTCCAATTTTTTTAACATGTTTTATGATCGAATGAGACACACATCTCTAAGTACTGCTAATGAATGCTGATTTTTTACTTCCCTTTTCACTGTACATATGATAATTTTTTCTTATTCATTAGCTTTTTTCATTTTGGTATAGCATAACCAGCTAAGAATAGTTTTCCAAACAATATTTATTGAAAATGGGCGGTAAATGTGAAATGGATGAATATAAAATAAATTATAACATAGAAAAATTTACTGAACACGTAATGTCTGCCTACAATGAACAATTTACTTATTACGTAACGGTAGCAATTATAGATGAACTTTTAGTCCTAGAGTTTCCAACGTTATTTCATTGTAAAGAGCATCGAGATCTTAGTCTGTTCACCAATTGTTCTTCATTCATTATAAATATAACTATTCATTTGCACGTCTTAAAATGCATCAGTACCTTTTTTCTGTAAATTTTAGATATTTTTCCTTAGAGCCAAGTCAACCTGACCATACCTTGATCAAGGATTATTTACTTACCTTCCCCGGCCCTCAGTTGCCCGTCAGACTTGCTAGTGAGAGGTATGGTGCGACAGTGCGGTTCTTGAACCCAGTACGTGAAGTATAGCCCTCGTGCAGGATGTTCTTCTCACTGTGGGATCTGTGAAACATAGGATAGAGTTTACCAAAAACATTTGTACCATCAAGCCGTTGAGCAACAGAAGAAATGATCCTTCATTGATTTCGAGGTGTTTAATGTAGGAATAAGCTCTTACCCATTAACGGCACCATGACTACTTTTTACTATGATTTCCGGGTAAGTCATAGAAGGATTAACTGTAGATCATTTTCAGATTGGGATTATCGAGTCGTATTGATGAAATGAATTTAAAAATTAAATAACTCTCTACGTGTATTTAAGCCTCTGTTAAATTTCAGTATTGGTGGACCAAATTTAACGACATAGGTGAACAAATTTTGTAATCGGAACTTTAAGATAACTCAAATTATAGTTCATACAACTAAATTATTTGCTTAGTATGGTAATTTAGTTCATGAAAAAATATTGCATTTCTAAATGACGTACAAAAATTTTATCGTCTCTGGGCATGATAAAGAAGTTTCATATTCAACAGTAACAGAAATAACCCATTAGTATTTCTTTTGTCTTGGTATTTTTCGTGCCTGGGCATATCCATTGTATGTGACCATGAAAAAGAAATCTCATATTCTTCCCAGTAATATGACACATTAGTATTTCTTTTATCTTACCTGGGCATATTTATGGTGTGGGTATAATGATGAAATTATTGAGTGGGATAACACATCAGTATTTCAACGGCATTGGCAGTCACTTGGAATTAAATTTAATACCAGTGGCACATGAAAATCTTATTCCATTCCTCTGATTTCAGAACGCTGAACAGAAATTATGTTGTTAGCAAGGTGATCTTTTGGGTAGCTCTCGGTGGCGCTTACGGCGGAGTTAACTCTGGTACTGAGCTCACTGAATTTTGTATTATTGGTTATAAGTGAGTCTAACTAACTGGGAGTAACTGACCATTAGTATGACTAATTAATGAGCCACTTAACAGCCAGCGCCACAAGGGTGTCGATGTTTCCTTTTTTCATGTACCGCGTCTCATTTCATCTCCGCCCACCTTCATAAATTGCTCGCAGAGGTTCGTACATCGATATATTTCGGGTTGAAGTTAGTAAATTTAATATGAGTTTAACGTTTACATCAACAATTTAGTACATGGGACACGAATATTTACGAAATTACCAATTTGATGAACAATGTGTGATTTCACATATAATATATTCATAATCATACATTTTGTAATACGTGCACAGATATATTCGGGACTTATGCATATGTTCGGTGAACAAACTTGCAAGCAATCAGTGTTGAAAATTCATGCGTCAATTGCATTTTTACGTCCTGTTCCGTGTTTGGTCTCCTTTTCTAACTAAGGAGGAAACAACTATTGTATCTGTTTGACAATCAGCGTCGCCAGGGGGAATATGTCAGGTATCACGATGAAGGCTATAGGTAGGCCTTCCAATTGTTGAAAGTGAATAAGCTTTTATTTTGCAACAAACCATCTTTTATCGGTTCCCTGATGTCCTGTTTTTCAGCACCTATTACTTTTTTCTTAAACTTTTTTCATGTTTCATGAACTTACTCAACTTTCAGTTCCTATGCACGTTCTGCAGAACGTGTATAGTATAACGTATAGTATAACGTGTATTCCACTACTTCTAAATGATGCCTTACTCTCTTTGGAACACTTTTGTTCCGGTTAAGGAGGGTTAAACTAATATTCATTTAATTAAATCAATTATTTTCTTTTCACACCACATTCCGCTTTTTCGTCAGAGATTTGGTGACGTAAATTTACTGTTAGATAGATGCAGCTTTTACCATTTTTATCACAAATAAACCCTTAAATAGTCTAAATTATTACAGTGTTCACAAAATTAATATTATACTCATTATTTTGCTTTCTACTGCAACCACCTGCCTGTTTTATTGATGAACCTTGTACTGCAATCAAACGCAAACCTATCATTGGAGCTGAATGTGACGAAAGCGCAGCGACCGGTATGAGAACTGTTTGACAAAACTGCTAGTTTTGCTTCAGCGGGGTGTGTGTGCACCTTGGGTCAGAGCTACTTTTTGAGCATTTTAATAATATACGTGGGAGGGAATAATGAAAATAGAACTGCTTTCATTTGGTGTCCTCGACGCCCCAAAATGAGTCAAAATGGAATGTGTAATGGTGGCGGTACGACGCCTGTTTTTGTATTTTTAGCACGTTGAGTGTACATTCACAGAATTATTTCCTCAAGGATTTCTTTTCAGAGATGTACGAGCGAACTAGAAATTTATGCTCTGGTTGGGAAACGACGGTTGCTGGTTGTTTAGTATTTATGAATGCTATCCCAAGTCTACCTTCCAAACGATTTATGTTCTACCTAACGTTCTTTCTACGCCTCGTTTAACTATAAGATAGAGTAGTGATTAGCAGAGTAGCAACCGTTCAGAGCAAAAATTCCGTGTACTCTCTTCAAGTAATAATTATTTTTGTTCCAACCTAGCTTCAGTTTCACAAATCTGTTTGACACTCGTTGGATGTGCATCTTTGAGATGCTTCAGTTGAAATATCAGAACGCTTCACTCAAAACTCCCCATGTTTGAATTAACCATTCTTTTTATCGTGGATGTGTATTTTCTCGTTTTTATTGGTTTACCGTTTTCTGTCTCTTGTTCTCGTTCCCGACAACAACTTGCAGCTCGAGAGGATGGTTCTTGTAAACTAATTCCATGCTTTGGTAAACAGAGGCATTGCTTGACTAGAGACAGTCGCACAAGTGGAACATGCATGCATCCATCTAGTTCAAGAGACTTGCCCGTTTAGTGTTTATTCGCTTTTTTATGTTTCGTTACTAAAAATAATAGGGTTTTGAATGAAAGGAAAGCGTAGCGATCGTTTGTTCATAGAACGTTAGAAAAATTGTCAAAAAATAATTTTAGAAAGGTTCTCAATCTGGTTATTTGTTTGTATCACTTATACTCAATGGAATCTATCTTGCTCCTCGACAGCACCTTGCGTGTGGAAGTCCTAGAAATTATGGCGAAATTCGCGTATTTTCGATCACAACCAATGTGCTCAGCGATGGCTTCATTTCATGTGATCTATGCATGCACTTTTTAGAGATCTAGCTAAGCTTATTTATCGGACTTACTTTGATATAACACCCCGCATTTAGTATGCGGGAGCAATTAGAATTTCATTGATGGATGAACGGCTAATTTAGACCTATTAAATTTCTTTTTTCTAATAGCATGACGCAATGCTAAATCATTATCGAAACTAAGCCTTCAAAGAGAATCGAAGTATTTCTGATTTCTCGTCTTGAAGCGTCAGTTGTAGTCATGGGGGATGATTTTATCCTTGTCTTCTGTTTATATTTAATATTTTATTTGAATTTTTTGACCTTATGAAACAAGTTGCACACTGTAATATTACAGGTGTTGATCACAAGTCTAAACGGAATTTTAAAAAAATTACTTTATTATTCGCGTCACTTCACCAGGTTTGAAATTTTGATTACAGGGCTGTTTTTAAAACACACCAACGGTGGCTGACAATCTTGATTCTGATAAGTGCAGTACTTTTATTGCCGGGGCATCTTGAAATAAAAAATGTGACCATTCTGAGCATCATCTTATATTTTTTCGTGAACTTTTATTACGATATAAATATAGTTCTTTTGTTTCATTGCGAGCTCACATAAAGTTGCTATCTGCACAAAATGCAAATCGTGCCGCTACGCAGCAAATTAGCCTCACAACTTGCGGTGTGAAGTGGCTCATGTGATACCTCGGTTCTCGGAATAAAACAGCGGTTTGCAGATGTGAAGAGCTGCGTTTCCCGTTAATTTGTTTATGCGATCATGCGATTGCCCTTGAGGTTTTTCGCGGCAATAACCCCAAGTTCATCGGTGTTTTTTCCGGCTCGAATCTAATCTTATCATTCCGCCTCAGTGCAATCGGATGGAGCAACTGAAAAGGCTCTTGAGCTTCTGAATTATTCGATTTATGTAGATATTAAGGTCACGTGCTGCAGTAAGCCGAGCGTTATCTTATGTTGAATTGAATATATTTTAATGAAAAACATAAAAACATTAGGTATACGCAACAACTTCATCACGCAAAGTCTTCGTATTCATCGGCGGCATCTCATACTATCTTTGTTAGAGAACCATGTGATGAAATCGGTGTCACACTGTAAATAATTCCAATTAATGTTGGTTTTCGCTTCCTTAGAGAAAGTAAACTTCAAGCATTACTGAATTTTACTAAAAATCAGTATGTCGAGGCCTCACTTTTACAGAGAACACTTAAAATGTTTTTTTGTGAATTCTGATGGTTGGTTGCAGTTTCAAATTATGCGACACTCATTCATCTTAGTGCAATAATCCATTTTCGTGCATGGTGGCATTTTCGAAAATGACCGGTTACTCACGTATTGTTTTATGTTACCATGTCATGCGAATAGATGTGTTTGATTAACTAGCTTGCTCTTGAAGGAATCGCGTATAATCCCATCATCCATGCTGGATAGCAAAAATTTTCAACCAATAATCTATAGCTGCTCCAAAAGATTTTAGTTTAGATGTTCCTAATGCCTGAAACCTCTCAACAGCGCTTAGGTAATGTACTTTTCGTCTTTTACTGATCATCGTTCAGCTCGCTCAATATTGTTAGTTCTCAAGCACCTAAATAAGTCGAACCCAATTCAAACCCAGTCGCAAATCCGAACTGTTTGAAACGATTCCGAGTCTCTTCCCGTTACCCGCGGCCGTGACTTGCTCATTCCACCTTATCTGGGCTTCGTGCTGTAGTCGTTTCTGATTCTTTCTTGAGTTTGACAGCCGTTGGAAATAACTAAAGCCGAAGAAACACTGAGCTATTCTTCGAGTGTCATAACCACGTGCTTGTTCGCAACCATTGAGCAGTGACGTAGCTATGCATGGCGTGATACAGAGCTATGGCTTGAAGTATTTGCACAACTCTATTCCTGATATTCAGAAATTTCGAGCTTCGGTTGTGTGTAAATAGTACAGGTAGTTCAGAGAACTTATATTCGCCAGGATATTCTGATGGAACAAAATCTAATTGATCGATAACCTTAAAAACTACTGAACAAATCAATGAATGGGACAAAAGTATTCGGCCGAGATTGATACCACCTTTAATTCATTGTTATTTCATGGCAAGATTTGAATATCTTGATGGTAAGTTTTTTATCATGCTTCTAAAAATTTTTAGAAGAACATGTTATGTAAACAAATTACTATCTGCAATATCGTTCCCTTTCCAGATTTTCTTGAAAGATGTTCCGTGCTTACAATGCTGAAAGTCCAAGAAATACTCGAAGCCATTTGAAAGCAAATAGTTGGTCTGTATAATGAAGAATAAAACCATAAGTAAATTTCCAAGCTTGTTGAGGTTCTATACTCAACTCTTGGTACAATGGTTCAGAAGCATTGAGAGTGTGGGCCAGTCACCGAAATATCAAGGATCGAAGTACTTTAACGTACGAGTTCAAAGTTCTTTCTCTGATCAGGGCTTCTCGCTAGATCACGCGCCGCTCGACGCTATATGCTGCGAAAGGTGACAAATGACCTAATGTCAGCCATTGCGCACTTACACGAAGAACTAGCAAGAGTTTCAAAAATTTCACTGGAGTTACGTCAGTAACTCACGTCAGTCGAAAAAATGGAACTAGCGAATTCCATCAGCACGTCTGTCGAAAAACGGTAGCTAAAGAATTTCATCTAAATGGCCTACATACTTCACTCCACACAAAACTCCTTTCAGCAAACCATATAAAGAACCATTTTACGTTTTCCCAAGACCCTCTTGAGGAAGCAATTGAGTTTTAGGAATGTCTTATGAGGACCTACGAAAACTTTTCGCCCGAAACGAAGCTGTTCATATTTTGAGGAAAACAGAAAGTGCCTATGATCGGAAGAGCACTATCCTGACTGTCGAGCTTTTACGAAGCAACATCATGATGCGAGACTATTTTATTCTTCATGGCGTAGGGAAACGCCGCATTTTTGGTAGAAAAATGGGCAGTTCTGTGTACATGTTGATTCTAAGGCAGAAACTGCTTCTAAGCCCATGAAAATTCTACGACCAATGCAAGTGGACCTTTCAGCAAGTCAATAGCCCCGAACATGTGATACAATTAATAAAAAAATAGTTTACACAAAGAAAATAAGTGTCCTTCCGTGGCCTAGCTATTCCCCTGACTTCATTCCCATTAAAGTAATTTTTTCGCAGAATATTCAAAAAAATACTATGAACAAAATTTGCTCCGAAAGTTCAAAACTAGTGAGCACAAAAGCAGTTCAAATAATCTTGCTGATCTGAGAATCATCGTCATACGAAGAATACATAAAGATACCAGTAACAAAGTGTCAAAAGTTTGTTTCTAGCTACAATAATCATCCTATATGCTGTTACTGCAAATTACGTAAGATCACGCCACTCGAGTACTTAAAACTTATTTATAACTTTTGACAAATATTTGCAACTCAAACTTTCTTAATTTATTTGATTTTCTGGTTTTTAATCAATTTGTTTTTTTCTGTTTGGATATCCTGGCATATACACGTTTTCTGAACTACCTGTACTTTTTCCCTCAAACCAGAGCTTGAAAAATTAAAAACTTGCGTCAAAAAGAAGTTTCTACAAATGCTCATGTCGAAGCTGCATCATCGCAAAATAATTGCGAGTAAAAAAAACTCTGTCACTCTGTCAAAATACCCCAGTGAATCGTCTCCACTTCGCAAGAAAGAGCTCAGCGTGACAAAAAAACAACGACTCCGTGTTTTTTCGATGCCAGCTTGCTAAATGCTACGGAACTTTGTAAATCGTTAATTAATTTAACTTCAACCCATTCCTTAGGCTAGAAACCATACTACTTTTATTATCATGTGTTTGATAAACCTGACATCTGTCAAGCCTTTACTCCCACGAATTTATAAAATTGCTTCCCTTAATGATGAACATATCTAATGTTTTCAACTTACAAAACCCAGGTAGTCACTGATTTCCTTATTTTCTTTCTGCTTGTCACGAAATAAACGTTTATATGTAATAGTGACAAATGTGGATATCATTCCGTGTTTTTTTCTTCGTTTGTTGTTTCTTCACTCCGTACATTTAACACGTTTCCTGCAAAAGGTGGTTACTGAGGGGAATTTTTATAACGCTGCTGACAGACCTTCTTTCACTAACTCAATTCTCATAAATACTTAATGAAAGCTAAATGAAGGCACGATCCTGTTAATGCTTGTTATTTTCAAAATTGCTTCCAACAATCGACTTTAAATTGAAATTGAAATTGAACTTCAGCTTAACCCATGGCAGGTAACGTGTTAAAGCTCTTTAGCTACCGTCCTTTTTGAGAACTTTGATCCTTGCTAACGTCTGCATCTTATAAATTTCTACGAAAATGACCCTTCTCTGTAACAGAGTCTCATTGACAGGTTGTTTTCTTGGACAAGGAATGTTTTATATGAACATTCGGAACCTGGTACATTATTTATTAGGTTCTATAATCATGTGCCTTATTGCTTCTCGTCGTTTCTGCTTTGTATTATTTTATAATTAATTTTATTTAGTGCCTTTTTACATGGTTTATGATAAGCTCTGATATATACGGTACACCAAAAACAATAGGATTTGTTCAGGAATTTGGAATTACGTTTTGTTCCAAGATCAGGCAGAAAAAGAATTATTCCACTCTGCATAATTATATTCTCAATTTACTTGAGTACCTACTGGGCTGTGCGTACCTCCCCTCTCACATTATCAACTATTAACGACACTCTCTTCCCCACCTTCTGTAGCACACTTGATTCGAGCACGCACTGAGTGGGCGATCTCCTCTTGAATTCCTCACAAAAACGCTTACTCTGTTCTTCGAAGTCATTCGTAGCTAAACGACTCCATCTCAGAGTCATCTGAAATGAGAACGTTCGGTCATTGCTTTTTCCAACATCACTGCGAGATTTTTCCTTGTCTCCATTTTGCGGAGGTCGGCCGGGTTGCTTCAAGCTGATTGCATGACATATGTTACAGAGGTGGCGTCACCGTGCGCACGACCATCTCAACCTTTCTCTCACTCTGCGTAGATTTTCGCGAGATGCACAGTACCTGAAAAATATGGGCTACGAATGTGCGCAATCTGTCAAAAACGACAGCTTTAGTTCGAACTGTGAACGCTGTATTTAAATAAACTTCATATTTGATTTTCTTCTAATTTTGATGCGTTCATTCAAGTGTTGGGATAGCTTTCGAATGAGTATCATCTAATGTGAATAAAATTGCAAATTGAGAGCAACCAAGCTACGGGAGTATCCAAGTCATTATATTAGGAATCGTGGCTACCCGACGTAATTTCGGAAGTATTCCGTAAACATGCGAAACATTCGGTGCTACCGTTTTTGAACTGGCTCTTCGATGACCTATCAGAAGGGAAGATCTCGTCTTGACTGCCACGAATATCAATTCAGAAAAGAATCATTGCTTGAAATTGGGACCTAAGTCGGTTTCCGTAATAGCGTCCAGTGCACAGAAAAATTTTCTTCCATTATCTTCACCCTAATCAAACGAGTACGCAAAAAAGTTAATGCGATACTCTCTGAAATTATGTACGCTGTGATTTTAGGTCTTATTTCGTGTCCATCACTGCACTGGGAAACTTTAAAATTAAATTTTATAACTCTAATCTTTGAGCAGGCTTTAATAAATGGCTGCCATGCATTATATTGCCATTGATTTCTCTCAACTTTGGTTGTAGAGCACAGCTCTCGAAAAAAATCAACGTTGATGAGGGGCACAAGTCTTACCTTGTCATGTGCACCGGCACAAGTTGTGGGTGAAGTACAATTACGCTTATTAGTTTGAGACAGAAATTTTTCCATAACACATTGACAGTGACGTGATCCACCGGTGGTCATTGGGGGATATTTATAATGCTACTGACCCACCAGCAGTCACACACCCAATTTTATTAAATACTTGAAGAAAACTAGATGTAGGCACCATCTATTTAATGTTCATAGTTTTCAAAATAAATATATCTAAATTAATATCCTGAGTGATGCAACATCCAACGGCTCACAGAAGTAGTCAATCTGTACATTCTTGAAAAGTACCCTTCAAAATGATAGCTAATGTCGAATTTCCCACCTCTGCAGGATAGAGAAAAAAGTAGTTGTTGGCCTATCGAGAAATGTAAAGTTTTACCGTAATTATTTACTCGTTAGCAGAATAATAGTTGTAGCAAAGATGGACTTCGTGAGTGAGAACACTCTGGTTTTTCTAGGTTTCCTAGGAAACCTCTGGTTTTCCTCCTAGGTTTCCATTTTTCAGTTTTCCATGACGATGAAAACTGGAAGGTAACCAACAATTAACTTGAATAACTGCATCTGCATTGTTCATGCATCAGCAAGCACCAGTTTTGCGGGACCCAATATTTTAACAAAGTGAGAATCCTGGACTGCTATATCATGCAAAAGTTTCCAATACATTTTTCTTTCATGGTGATATTAAACAGGGATATGTATGGGCTCTTCATTGAAAATTACATATTTCGCTAAGGAGCAGCACTATACCAACTACTGACATGGCACACGCGCCAATGTGTTCGTAAGTAGCCTTTGTAATATTCAGTTGGATAAGGTCTTCATTATTATTCTTCCCTTATTGAAGACCAAATTTTGTTTGAGTGCAGTTTAAATTTTGATTCGTACTCTTAATCAATCTTGCAGCCATCGTTGACTGGAAATTGACGAGAAAGTTAGTTACCTCACCGCGCAACAATTAGCTCCGCATGTTGCTTTTTGTTGCGAGTAATGAAAGAGGCAACGCTGGACTTGGCTGCGTCGGTCCACCAGTGAAAACTTGACTGGTTTTGCTTTTTCCTCTCATTTAATTGGTTGATACGTCGTGTGACTTTGGAGAAATTTTCTGCAACTCAAAAATTTTTCATTTTTCATTTCCAATTTTATTTTCATTTTATTTAAGCATTTTTCATTTTCTATTTTAGTTAACAAACATTGCATTTAGTCCAATGTTACTCGTACTTGTTTATCTTCTAAAGCACCTCCAAATCGATCATTCTTGTGAAAATGCTAACAGTCTAAAATTCTCACAATGTTTTTTAAACGTTATCTACTTCCAATATTTTGTAGTATCTCATTACTGGCTAATTTTTTATTTTAAAAACAGCAAAGCAGTGCGATGTTAGTATAATTAACGTTATTTTATTTGCTGTGTCACACTGACGTATTTAATGTACGTCTACTCTTTCCTAGATAGATAATAAGTAATTAAACGAAGACAAATTTGTGAACCAATTTCTTGTGCGTTTGAAGCGTTGCCAACACATCATAGGATATTACATACGCATCAATAAATGTGTACAATCAAATCTATCGTTTTCGAAATGAAGTTACAGAATTGAATTCTTTCATCGTGAAGTTCTCGGGCACCGTAATCTTCTTGCCTCCCAGGAATAATCATGTTAGCGTTCCATAACTTGTCTGTATCGTTTCATTCGTGTATAAAATAATTCCAAATCCAGCCACATTCAGCTATTCGGCTGGCTCAAGTTCACGGTCGTGCAGAGAATATTCCTCTTCTATCCTTCTGTGTTCTTACCAAGAACGAGAAAAAAATCAAAATAACGCCTACATTTTCTGGGGCGGGATGATCAACTCGCGATACGACATTGTCCGTATAAATTTCGGGTCTTATCACAGGAGAGGGTTCAAACCAAAGAAGCTCTGTAGAGGAGGAAGTCCTGTTTTTTTCATTGGAGAGCAGATCTGCATGGCGATAGGAAGATTTTCGTGTTAGGGCGAACTCAGCGTGTGCTCTTGCCGGTGACCGCAAGGAAAAAACGCGTTAACGATGAGCCTGGGCCAGTAATCGACGTCGCTGAACTTCTTGCGTATCATTCGAAAGTACAAACGCATGCGCTCTCTCTGTACGGGCACGTACTTTTGCGTGTCATTGAGTTTGGGAACGCAATTGGTCATACAACGGAAGATTATTTTTTGCGAATCTTTGACTGTCTTCTAGCCTTAAGTGTCGCTGGACATAATAGCTGCAGATAAATAACATCTTGAATTTGATTTTCGGTTGATGTTTCGATTGAAATTGCTCACTGTCAAATTTCTGGAAAAAAAATTCTCTAAAGTTTTTTTTTTTTTTTTTTGGTTAGTGTAGCGTTATGTTGGACTACGTCACTAGCTGTTACTAATTTAACTAATACTTCAATTGGAATCATAGATTGATGATGTCTTATTTACAGTATGTCACAATGCAGAGTAGGTTCATTCAGAAATTGATCCCACCTGTCGAAAATAAAACAACAATTAAAGCGGTTTAATTTGTAACATAAAATTAAGATTCCGTTTTATCACTATACAATTAGAGTGGAAATTTAAGTTATAAAGAATTACGCTTACTGTATAATCATTGTGTCGTCTAAAAATTTGACAGATCTTAATTCTATTAGATTTTAGTTGTAAAGTTTTAAAATAAAACTTATGAGTGCATTGCAATAAGAAAAAACTTTCAGCTCTATAGGACTCAGGAGAGTTTAAAAACTAAAAAATAAATTTAATAATGTAGCAGGATTTTAATAATTAGCAGGATTTTAAACCAGCAGTGCGAAGACTGGAATTAGATGGCCACGGAGTCCATGATAAATTTAAACATGCGTTAATTAATGGAATGAATACGATACTTCAATTCTGCACAGCGTACAATTCACGTTGTCTGAGAAAGGCGTCCTAGAGAGTCCAACGTCTTTAGTGAATTTAGCCAGTGAAATCACCAGGAGTTAAAACTCGTTTACCATAGGAACATTTCCCATAAATTACACGACCATTGTTTCTCTGACGACGAACAAAATATCTGAGTCACTGTGCAGTCAATAATTCTCGCTAGTCATGATAGACAGCAAAATTGGGCGTATATTTGCGCCTTGTAGTTAATCTGATAGCATTCACCCTCCATACCATTTTCTGTTATCTACGAATTATGTTAACATGTTTGCTTTGCTCGACTCACCCCAGCAAGCACTCGGCAAAGATTGACTCCTTAGTACAAATTGTGTAAAATATCAGTATTTTTGGTCTTCATTTAGCTGTTTTGGAAAAAGGAAAAATGATGGTCGAGTTCGCAGGTTTACGAACACAAGCTGCTGAAATTCGGCTTAGACTGAATTGTTGACATGACCTCAACATAATCACTTTTTTTACTTACTTCTTCAGAGTAACTTTCACTGCAACTGTTGCACGTGCCAACGTTTCTCTCTTGCACAACGGTTGTGTTATGTTGTCATATCCTGGGTAAATGAGTAAAAGCCGTCGGTGAAAAAGTTTTATTTTCAAGCAAATTTTAAAACTTTTAAGTAAGTATTTTTTTTACCCCATTTTTACTTTATCTCTATTTAGTATTTATTTTACGTTTGATCCATGAATTATTTTAAATTGAATTCCTTCTGTTGTTTATAGGGATCAATTTTAGTCTATGATTGATAATCAATCCATTCTCCATCCTTTTCAATATCATTTTTATAATGTGAATAAATTACTTGTTGTGTCATCTACGTCTCTTAATTGACGTTTTCATTATCAATCTGCGAGTTATTACGAATTTTGAGGAAGATCCAAAAACAGGATTTGTTCGACTCTGCAGTACAACTTTTATGAACCAAGGACGCTGGTTTTTCAAATGGTGACGTAGCAACAATATATTAGAATTTTCCTGTGCGAGAGTATACTTCGCTTGTTCGCCGCGTTACATGAGCGTTGGCTCTCAAGATCACCGTTTGAGTAGGAACTTAATTTTTATGAGCCTTTTCCTCATGAATCATGAATTAGTTTGGCTACAATCCTTTTGAAATCTTAGTCTTATGATTTATCGCTGTATTTCTAACGCAATACATGAAAGAAAGAGATACCAATACAAGAAAAAAAGGTTTTTTACTAACTTTTTTGTGTTCTCGGAATTCTTATTCATACATTTTAGTTAGTTCTATCTTAATACGAAGTTTCTCCAGTTTTCTAAATTCTCGCGACCACCATAAATTACGTAAACAGTATCCCAACGCTTCTACGTTTTTAAGAGATCACCCTAATTGCACGTCTGAGACTACGTTTATGTAAAACATTACATTCAATTTCCAAGCTAATTCCATAACGCCATCGTTCTGTAAAATTGTGGAAACACGTCTTGGTACGAGTCGTTGGCATGGTTAACCTTGCAGAGCAGACTGGAAGTGTTAGTGCTGCAAACACACGTGACTGTTCAATTGACACGTCTGTTGCCATGTAAGGGTTGCTGAATCGAGTCTTCTAGCCATGGCTCCACCACATGGCTGTTGTATGACGTCGAGGTTCATAGCTACAATTCTCTCAGCAGAAACATTTCGTTGTGATTCTTTTGCATTTTTCTTTTCTTAAGCGTTACGAAAAGAATGTAAGTCATACCAGCGTTACAAAAGTTGTACCTTGTCTGTTTAATGATCGTGGAAAACCATTGTGCGTTTTTAGAAAGCTCTGTGCGAAATATTTTCATTCACTGTGGCACAAAGATATGATGAATTTTTGGTTTGAGCATCGACTAAACGTTTATGGTAGAGTGCGAGACAAATCTTTTGTAATGATTTAGCACGCGAGGGAATTAGTTATGCGGTATTTATATTTGCTGAATTATTCTCAACTCTGCCAAGCTTGGTGGTGATGCACTAGTTTTCGCTGCCAAAGTTTACGTCATTCATTCTTGAAAATCATTGATTGAGTTACAAAATGTTTGTTGCTCACTTTACATGCTGACAATAAATGAGTGGACTACTCCAAAGATTTTTGTTTTTCACCTTCACAATGCTAGGGGGAAAAACGGTTCTGTGTTTTTTTTTTGTAAATACTTGTAGCAACTAATATCGTTCGCTTAGAATATTAGTTTGCCCCGTGGATAGCCTGCTGATTGAGAAAAGTGAAAATTCTGTTTGGGAATGAAATGTATTGTTAGAGTCATGAGAGAAATTCGAACTTTTCATCTTATATGAAATTTATGAGTTAAGTTCATAAACATCATCGTGTTTCGGTGGGACCTAATGTTGCAAGCCATGAAATTCATAAAAATTCGGTAGCATTTGCCTTCTTCTTCTGCACGCTACACAATAACTTCGTTGCATGTAAAGTGAAAACATAAATTGCTACAAATAAAGAGGAATTTCATCCCTTGAAAAAGAAAACGACTCACAGACATTATGAAGAACTGTTGCTTTAACTTTCGTGTTGCGGTGAGCGTCGTTAAGTTCTAGTGAGATAGAAACTCGAGTTTGAATTCAAATACACTCAATTGCTTCACGGCTCGAAGGTTTAGTTGCAGGTTCTCCGTCACTGAGAGCATATAGGCAAGGCTTTCCGTGAGTGATGCTTTAGGCTTCAGCTTTCATCTTGGCGTGGGCCCAACTGGCGTTTCCGTGTAAAAGTTTGATCTTTGGTCACGAAAGATATGTCTCTTCTGTGGTGCGCATGACCGGTGTCAATAAAATGTCATATATGTCATGCACACAGGTCATAGTTACGTGTGTGAACTACGGTTTCTGTAAGTTTGTCGTATCCTTCAGCACGTTCTCATGCTACCGACTACGATTTACTTCGTAAGCGCATTTTTATAGGCTTGCCAGGCATGATAGGCGCAATAGTTCATTTAAAAAAACACTCGGAGTTCTTCTACATCGCAACGCGTTTGAAGTGAACTTGCACGTAAAAGTTAGTAAGTTTTGATGTTACGAGTTAACTCTTACGCAGTACCTGTCCTGAAATGTGATAGAGGAGACACGTATGCATTAGGAATGGGAAGAAAATTGATCCTCGGAAATTTTTTTTTTTTATTTAAAAAAAATTGACTTCACAAATAATTTGGGGTTGAAGTTCTGCTGAAGTGAATTTTATTGAATTCTTAATTGAATAAGTATTAAATTGAAAAATAACACGCAAGCACTATACCCGGCTAACATAAGTCAATAAAATATCGAAGAAAATGTAGCTCTATTGGAAATTCCAGTATTTTGTAGTTTTTCAAAGTACAATTAGATAATAGATATTTTTACAGATGAAGTTAGTTTTTAAGAGCTCTTTAGTTCACCTTTCCAATTTGAGAAAAGAGATAAACTCCTTTTGGCACAAAGAAGCAATGCAAATCAATTTGCTTCGACAATGACTTTTGTCTGCAGCTGGTTCGCGACCTCGTATCTGTTCTTGGCAACTGTCCTGCTACTTGAATGACAGCTATTTGAGGGAAAAATAAGTACCTCCGCAGAGTTTCATGCGGTTGAATAGCTTTATAAATCAAATTCTTTGCGATTTCAGCACTTTGAAGTACTCAAAACATCTTCCGGCCTCCATTTGCAAAAGATTTGGAACCGCTTCATGGTGTCCTCGAGCACTGTTAGGGTAAATTAAGATTCCTTAGGAATCCGTGATTCATTGGAAAAAATTTATTCCTGACATACAAAGCCCACTTAACTGCATAAATTTGTTGTCCAGGTGGAGTTGATAAATTTTTCAATAAGTAATTTTTTCACTTGGCTTCTCGTTAAGTGTCAGTTTTCATAACTGCACTTACACCTGGGGTCGAAATGTAGTTTGAACTGACACACAATAAGTGATTAATTGTTCTGCTGCTGTAACGATATATCAATTATAGAGATTGCACAGAGTTCATCCTCGTTCACATAACGTTCTTTTAAATGATGAGCATATGCTCTCAATTGAAAATGAAACCAATTTTCCGACATCTGCTTCCATTGAAGCACGTTTTTAGTCCTGAACGTCCTGTAGTTTCTGATTCTGTAGCTTTACGGCGATACAGCCTTGCTGATTATAAGGGCTAACTTCTCCGTACGTCATTGGTTGTCCTGTAATCATGATACCGAAACTTTTCTGCGAAATCCATTCACTACACCACAAGCCGGGATAACTTCAAGTCTTAGGAGTGTGTGCTCTCTATAGCCGGTGAAACTAAATTTGAGGCTCCGGCAGCGGCCAAATCAGACTTCACAGCTTGAAGTCCATTTTTCAGCCCGGACCCTGGTCATCGTAGCGTGAAGCCTGCAGGCTCAGAATGCCCGGCCGGTCAGTGCCTCCGAACGCTGTCGACCGACACCTTTTTACCCCAGTAATTCTTTGCGGGAAACGCCTTGCTAGGAAATGTAATTTCGGCTTAAAGCTTCATGCGAGGGTGCAAGCTTATCTGATTCAGGTCGATGGAAACAAGTGAAGGTGTTGCAATTCCTGTTTATTCTCTTTAGCTTCGAATTCGCGTGAAAAGTCGTTCTATCTTTGGAGGCTTCTTTTATCATAAATTGGCAATTGCAGAGAATATAAGGATTTTAAATCACATTCACTGCTAGATTTTTACAGATTTTTTTACCGAAATTTAATTTTCAATTCCCATATGCGTGTTTAGTAATTTTTCTTTTAAATTCTCCAAAAAAACTTCAGCGTTTATTTTCGACATCGTACATTTTCTTTACCGTGTTAGATGATAAAGTACGTATCCTAAGAAGCTTCGAGTTTTTCAAGTTTGAATTCATTTCAACATGACTGCACAGTTGGTCACAACCGAGACTTATTGGAACAATGCAGTTTCAGGCTCCATAATTAAGTTATTGATACGATCCGTGCCGCGCTTTTGGCACTCAATACATTCCCGGTACCACGAATGAGGAGTGATACACAGTCCGGTCTTTTAAAGTAGTCAGTCCGTGGTCGTTTTGGAAATATTGTAGGGTTCAGAAAATTACGTTTCTAAATCGACTTCAGCGGAAAAAAAGCGAGCCTGAAGCTGTTCTTGTGCCCGATGTTGGCGAGTGTTACTTGGCCTCCAGGGCGTCATCAGTTCGCGCGTTGTTTTTGAAGAGTTTTTGCCTTTATTTTATAGGTACTCGTATTGAGGTAAGCGTGTTTGTTGTGAAACTTTATCGTGAGCCTAAGCCACATTTGCTGCAGTCCCTGACATTCCGCATGTAGTTATGTGGGACAGGCTTTCTGAAGGGTTTTTTAACGCGTCAACCGCATAGGTTACAATAAAGTTCAATATTCAATTCAAATTTTTTTGTCTATGGTAGTAAGCAATTTTGAGAAAAACAATAACAGGATATTGCCTTCATTTAGTTTCGATTAAGTCATTATAAAAATTGAGTTTGCAATTACCCAAATTCATTTTGACTTGTATTATGTTATGCAAATTTCCTCCGTGTACACAGGCGACTTACATGGTGGTTAACGTGTTAAGATTGCAACGCTTATCACACTACTATACTGTGGAGAAGAAACCTCAGCGGTATATATAGGATGCAATGTAAACAGTAGTTATAATTCTTCGCCACAACCCTTTGCCCAGCAAGGACGATTTAACTCGTTTTCATCTCATTTATCTTTTTCGGACCCTTCAGAGGGCATAGGATACGCGTTAGGTTTAAGTTAGCTAGGTTTGTTCATCCTATGATCAGGGAATTGGCGCCCCCAGAGGGATACTGTTAAATTACCTCTGCTATGAATAAAAGAACGACATTTTAGCTTTCATTCCTATTCTGCTTTTCCAGGTTTTCCTACATTCTTTGCCAGCTCTTTTTTTGTCGTTTTTTCTTCCCTCAAACTTGCGGTCGCGTACGGTATTCTGCGGGGAATAACTTCATATGCATCTATTCCTCATTTTCTACAGTACCTACCAAATGGTCCCTTGTCTTTTTATCTCTTGATGTCGCCTTTGTTGTGGCTATGGAGTCCTAAACTTATATAATATAACAATGTCTTTTCAGGAGTGTGACGAGAGAATTCGTCCAAAGCGAAACATACCAAAACAGCCAAAGATAAGTTTATTCGTCAAATTCGAAGCCCTACTCAGCTGCAGAGTTCGGCATTGAAAATATTATCAAAAATGCAGAGTAAAAATTCGTTTAAAATGAGACATTTCTTCTGAAATAGGTAGCCACAAACGTTTTTCATAGAACTAACCTTTTTTTCGATCTTTCGATTTTCTAGGCTATTTTTAGGCTTTTCCTCTCCGGTTGAATTTAACGAGTTGTTTTTCATTGTATTTACAGTTCTCTGTCTATATTTTTGTCCGGAAATTCTTCTGTATTCTTTGTTTCTGCGATGTCCCTTGAATGCCCTGATACACGCTTTGCTTCCTAGTTTTCGAGTCTTCCCTTCCCTTTGTCTGCAAAGTCACAATGGTTGTTGACGCCCTTCAGTTTCTCGCAAAAATTTCATAAAGAAATCCATTTATATTTCCTGTGAGTTCCGCCCATATTAGCGCACTCTGGTGCCAGTAAGAGCCTTTGTCCTGAAGATGGTTAATGTAGATTACACTCGTGAAAAATGTATTGTGCTCACCATGAATACACAGGGCACATTTATTTTACCCTTTTTATGCTCCGAAAAGATCTGCTGCAAAGGTTTATTCTCCGTCAAACTTGCATATTTAAGCACTTTTCAATGACGCGTAGTGTTTCCCACTCGTCAATCAAACTTGTAGCCATTGTCCTGAGACAGGACTTGGTGCTTCTCAAAAAGAGCTTACGCGAACTGCAACTGCTCATTATCAGAATATTTTGGTAATGTTTCTGGTTAGCAAATCCAATGAAATAAGAATAAAAACTCTCCAGTAGCAATATTGAACAGTTCGTATAAATTTGGTTTTCAACTCTGTTCTATTTTTCTTCATCTTCTTTTGGCATGGCAGGTAGATGTGTCATTGTGGCGCCCTTCCGCTCTCTCGCAATGGCTTGCATGTTTGCTGTCTTCTGAATTCCTTCTTTGGTCGCTGGAAGATGATCTTCATGGGTCAAACTACCTCTTAATAACCTCGCGCTTTGCGTCATGGAAACCTACGTCCCAACTCATCGGAAATGAATTACCTCAACGTTTGTGGAATGTCGTTTTCAGTTCCTCTATCACACAGTGCGCAAACGAAAATATCTTAGTGAGCGATGGAAAAAATCAGTGAGCGAATGAAAGAACCACAGTGAGTGAACGAAAAAATTTCCGTGATCGAACAAAAAATCACAGTGAGTGGAGGAAAATATTACAATGAGCAGGCGAAAGTATCACAGTGAGCGGACGTTAAATTCTCACTGAGCGGACGAAAATACACAGTGAGAGGTAAACAAAATCACAGTGAGCGGACGAAAAGTTAACAATAAGCAGACAAAAATCATACACAGCTTAGGACAAACATATTAACAAATAGCTCTACTAAATTGGGCTAACGAAGATCAAATATAAGTGGGAACAAATGAATGTGTAATTAGCTCTACGTTAATTAGGTGAAAATTGGACACGACTGAAGATAAGTGAATAGGCAATTGCGTCATCATACTGAAGTAGACGAAGGTCAAACACGGTTGAAGATCAATAGGAAATAAAACAGAGGAACACGTAAAATTTATGTCGCAGCTAGGAGTTAACCATTTTTTCTACTGTCTGATGTTCGCATGACTCTCACCTCTGAGAGAAAATTTTTCACATTGACACAGAAGAAAAAATTGGCGCTCATGTCAAACTGACCCGTTTTGACGTCTTCTCGTTCATGCTTCTTCGCTGCTTCTCAACACCGCACGAAAAATTTCGTTCTCTATTATCCCGTATAACTATTCGTACTTGTTTATGGGATCCTATTCCTGATTGTGAGTGAAGACAAATTCGTGCCTGTGAGTCCATCCGTGTGCCT
>JACJUY010000107.1:180521-195307 GCA_014220935.1 Platorchestia sp. MABIK | reverse complement strand
GAGTCCATACGTGTGCCTGTGAGTCCATACGTGTGCCTGTGAGTCCATACGTGTGCCTGTGAGTCCATACGTGTGACTGTGAGTCCATACGTGTGCCTGCGAGTACCTACTCATTTGTAACTATTAGTAACCAATCTAGTCGTCCAGTCAATACCTATTAAAAAAATGCATGCTTTGCTCTCAGAAGGCACAGGTGCCCTGGCCTTTGAAGTTGATATAGATTTGGTCGATCGTAGTACAAAAGTCTTCAAAAACAGATTCGTAGGACCGACTTTCCCCTTTTTGTCTTTTTGTATCAAAGATATGTGGCCTGGTTTGTTCTCTGTCGTGTTGCGTTCAAATTTGCTGTAAATATGGCACCCCTAACTTACTTGACTCATGTCAGGACGTTTTCGTTAAATAAACGCACAATTTCCAGATAAAGGATTCTTCTGATATTTACACTCGTATGTTCAAACAGATATTCATTCAAGATATTTTCAGCAGTCCTCTGGTGACATTTTTGTCCTCTAAATGCATTAATGCCATCAAAAATCAATGAACGACTGTGTGAACTGCACTCCTCTTACCCTTCGTATACTAATATCTTTAAATCGAACTTTGCACTGGCGCATTCAAGTCGTCTTCAGTTTTTACTTTTTACAGATATTTTCATCATGAATGCTTAGGCACAGTTATTTTAAGCAAGTTTTTATAGAAGCTTGAATTTCTCCATTTAAAGGCGAAATCTTGTTTTTGCTCTTTCATTGCGCGATTTCTTCATGACAGGTTGACGCAATCTGCCTTACTGTAGGGCAGCCTGCTTGCTGCCCTCATTTTCTCATTAAATAAAAATTAACAGCACATAAGTGTTCCACTGCTTATCATGCACACTGACGTCGTTATAATCAGACAATCCACTCTTACTCAATTAACTCGAACACGCAATGACTCTCGTATTCATTGCATGAGTAATCAATGAACCGTGTCGCCGTCAGAGCTTTCAATGAACCTGCCCACTGTCATTACTGTTTTTCTAGTCCCTGCTCCTATCATTTGTTTATTCAAGTTTTTCAATTTCACGCATTCACTTATGCTAGTGAGACCTAAGAAGCATAAAATAGAATGTTTCCCTATGCTTCTTCTTACCAGATCTCCCGTTTGTTCCATCACACTGGCCTTTTCTCCTAGCATCTGCACAGGTTTTTCCCTCTTTTCTTTCTGTGGGATTTTTTTTGCCAATATTATGCAACTCTTTCTTTCTGCGGCATGCATTCCATTCACCCGTTTTTAGCAAGAGTTATTTCCCATTTTCCTACTAACTGCTTCTAAATTATACTTTTATCCATCGGGTACTCTACGCCGTACTTTCCACTGGTGTACCAGGTGTTTACACCTCATCTAAGCATGCTTACCGACGGCCGGGCAGCTAGTCTTCAGTTTACTTTCGATCTCTTGAATGAAAGTGGCATTAGTCCTTTTCGTGGGTCGACCGGCTAGGTAGCCTGTCTGGTGAAAGGCGTACGTACGCTCCAAGAAAAATGTTTTGCACGGGATGAATTTCCGGCAGAATTCTTACGAACAATTTCTTAACAGCATTAGATGTAATCAGCTAAATGGACGTGTTCTCACTTGTAAATTATCAACAAATAGATTATTTTTTCGTGTTCTTTTTAATTTTATGTTACAGCATATCATGTGGAATGCATTTGAACAGTTAACGGCCAAAAACCTATTTTCGGTCGGTTTTTCTTAGCTCTTCAACGTTCTTTTTCACTCTTAATCTCATGGATTCAAAATTCTTTAATGATATTCTAGTTTTGTCGATTTTGTACTAAAAAATGTGTTTATCTAAGCTCACAGCGTAGTTGTGGCTCCTAAATTATTCAATATTTGCTCACGCTGTTAGAGTATTATAAGGTAACTGAAACATCAACTCACGCCCTTCCTCTGATGTCGGTGATATAATACTTGTGTTGATGTAGGGTATTAGCAGTGATTTGAGTAAAAATTCCATCTGTACTTGGTTAATTAGCCGTACATTTCATTAAAACTTCACATATATTATTTTATGATATATATTAAGCCCCCACTCGTTAAAAAATCTCAGAGTCTCATCATTTAACCGAGGAAAAAATTATTTTTTAAGTTATTCCTCAATTAAAGTCTCAGGCTCCCTGGCGTTTACTCTGTTTTTTCTGCAAGGTGAGAATTCCGTTTCCTGAATCAAAATTTTCGTACGTATCCAGTTATAAGCGAGCTTGGATTGTCGGACTTAAGAACATGCAGATGCAGCTTGTTTGTGTTACTTTGAAACCTTAATATCTTAATTTCCACTAAAATTCCCTCATTCTGAAATAATCGTTAAGTGCACCTTGTTAAAATAATCGTGTGCCGTTCATCTGTTGAAATTTAAGGTTCATGAGCAAAATTCGCCCGTCAGGTCGGGCTAGGCGAGAAAGCCACTCGCTCGCTTTACTTCAAAAAAACTTCCCATGCTCAGTTTCCGCTAAAATATTTTTTATGTTAAGTTATCAGCGACCTTGGGATCTCAAGCAATTTCCCCTTTTCTATTAGGATTCCACTTATGACGAAATTCTGGCAGAGTTTTGTAAAGCTCAATTTTTGCGTCCTAACCCCAAGCCCGACGTCGTCACCGACCCGCTCAGGAGAAAGCCACCTGAGCGAGTCCGGGCCGCTGAGAGATGCTCGTTGCAGCTCCAGCCTTGCGGCCCCTGGAATGGCACACGGGAGACGAGTTCCTCCGGAGTTATTTCCTTGATAATAGAAATCCATCACGCGCGCACTGTGCTTTAAAAGCCCTCTTGAGAATATTCAAATCTAGGCTAAAGAGAGAAATAAATTATCAATTAGTCGATGGATTAAAATTGCTCTCATGCATGTAGAGCAAGTTGTTTTGTATAGAGAATTCTGGCAGCAATGTATCTACTAACCAGTAATATCACTCTGCTTTCATATTATCTGCGATACCGACGAAAAATGAAAACTTTTTGGCTAAGGCAACACAAAGTAGCGAAGTATATACCAGAAAAATTAGCTGATAGAAGTCAAGACCATTGAAATGTATGTAACTTTCAGGTTCTTGAATATCCGTGTGCAAATAAAAATTATAACCGTATTGTGCGAAAGCGATAGTAGTGTATATGCTAATCTAAAATGTTTCGTGTGCAAGCCGTGAAAGACATAAATTTCTTGGACTCGATCCTTAGTGACTAAGTTCGAAAAAAAATGAAAAAATGCAGTGTGGTAAATACATTTCGCGCCACTCTTTTCGAGGTATAGCTTAATTGATCTCCTGCCATAATGCACACTGACTTCTCACGAGCGTAGCATATTTGCTTACGCTATTAGAGTATTTAATCAGCAAATCCTCAATTATTGCCTCGCAAAGTCGGCAATACACTGGGCTATTTCGACTGTCATCGCAAATATTCGTGGTTTGCCGACAACAATTATTCTGCGGTAACGCTGCACTGACGGTTTCACCGGACTGCGTGTGTTTTGCATCGTGTAGGTTTCATCATGAACGTGTTATGGGTCATAGGTATCATCATGAACGTGTTATGCGTCATAGGCATCATCATGAACGTGTTAGGCGTCATAGGCATCATCATGAAAGTGTTATGCGTCATAGGTAATCATCATGAACGTGTTATGGGTCATAGGTATCATCATGAACGTGTTATGGGTCATAGGCATCATCATGAACGTGTTATGCATCACAAGGATCATCATGAAAGTGTTATGCGTCGCATGTATCATCATCAACGTGTTATGCATCATAAGGATCATCATGAACATGTTATGCGTCATAGGCATCATCATGAACGTGTTATGCGTCATAGGCATCATCATGAACGTGTTATGCGTCATAGGCATCATCATGAACGTGTTATGCGTCATAGGCATCATCATGAACGTGTTAGGCTTCATAGGCATCATCATGAACGTGTTAGGCGTCATAGGCATCATCATCATGAACGTGTTATGCGTCATAGGCATCATCATGAACGTGTTGTGCGTCATAGGTATCATCGTGAGCGCGTGTTATGTGTGTATTAAGGACCACCACATGCTCGGCCTCGTCTTCCAATGAAGGTTCAGAAACCGGCCACTTCCGAGGCACTCCAGGCACACAAAGCAGTTCACCAACTTTTTATGCGCCAACTTCTTGCCTGCTCTCATCGGGTTTCATTCATGCGATGAAACTTTTTTTAATAATGTACTATAATTCAAGTTTTTTGTAGCTAACAGCTATTGGTCAGTTCAGACACTTTCAGTTTAAGAATATTTCGCAATGTGCTGATGCTGATTCTCACCCATTCATGTTTTTAGTTGCAAGCGAGTGTGCAAATGTTTCAGCATGAATTACAACCATTTTTGAGAAAAAGGTTGTGTATAATCATTAATTGCACATCGATGCTCATCTAATTAATGTATGAATTTAACGCTGAGCTTAAATTGTTCAATTCATTTTCGATGTGCTTTCCGTTTTGAAATTGTCTGTGAAATCGAGTACGACAGCTCGAGCTTCAAATGAAATACATGAAAATCTTCTTTTAATCTCGTTAGAATAAATGGAATGCAACGTTCAGAGTACATTTAAGATACGATTCATGGTTCAAGCAATACGATATTTTAGAAACCTAGGGTTATCTGAGATGTAAAAATTGACTTGGTGCAGTATTTGTTTCGCTTTAACGTCCCACTATTTGCCGAGTTGGGAGGGACGTGTGGAGATCACTAGTAGATGTATCTTAGAATTACGATAATAATTTGTTCAAGCTAGATAATATCTCTACTATCAAATTTGACAATTCTGGCATTATTTTTCCTCATCTTAAATCATTTCCAGAAAATTTTTCCATGAGTGTGCCCTTTCTAATCCCCCTTACTTCGATACATGAACTCAAGAGTTCGAAGATTGAAGATTATGTTGAGGCTCGAAGCAGTTCTTACTTTTTCCACGAATAAATTTTTGAACGCTTGTTCTACTTTCTGTTTCGTACAAATAGATTCTGAAAGGTTTTTCTATTTTTTCCATATTTTTAGAAAATTGTGTTTCTTGGTCTCCAAGTGTTAATTTTTATATCCTATTTTGAGTCACAAACATGCTCGTTGTACATCGTGCAAAAAAACGTTTAGCCTACTTCTGAACGAAGCACCGAAGAGAGATCTACGAGTAGGGAAACTATTTTCCTTCAAAGTATTCCTTCGGCGAATCCTTAAATTTCTCCCTTTTTCACTTAATGTATGACCATTAAATACACTCAGCACCTCGCATCCCTCCAAGTTTGCATCCGCATCCACTCATGGTTTTTGCGGGTAATGTTATTTGGACAAGCAAAATTTCGAGATGTTGGGCCGATAAAGGCAGATCTGGTAATACTACTTCAGCTAGTCAGCTCTCACCAGAATACTTCAAGTCTGCTCCATCTACACGCAGCAGCATCAGCAACACTTGCGTGATACTATTTTGGGTCTTGTTTTGTAGGCATGTAAGCTATTTATATTTGTCTAATGTTTGTCCCTCTCAGGAAGGAGGACGGCGTACCTAGCAATCATCCTCTTACATTGTCTTTTTATGTACGTGGACCTCTCGTCTACTTTCTCAGTTTGTTCGATGTGCTGTTGCTTGACATTGCAGGCTTTGCGAACTGTGCTAATCAAGATCGACAATAGTTTAATTCCTGCGGTGCCACTGACACACCAATCTTCACTGCATCCCACTGCGGTGATCACTTTTGACTAGCGGAAACAGCGGTTAACCCCGTGAATTTAACTAATTATAAATTTTATTTGTTCGACTTGAGGTGGCATTCTGCGTCGAAAGTGCTTCGAAACACTTGTAATGCATGGACGCATCACAATATTTTTGCTCTGTTTCTGTTTAATCTACGAGACCGTCAAAAACGAAAGCTTTCGAGGTATAGCTGCAATACACATTGAAAATATATCCCTGGTAAATCAATTCAGAAATGTGAGGCCTGCAAATTCGCCAAGATGAATTCTTACACTAGAGTGCAAAGCAGAGAAAAATGGGATTGAACAGCTTCTAGTTTTAGATCTCGAGCCCTTCATAATCAGTACATCACAAAAAGTTACGAGCGCGCTCGAGCGTACACCTCGCAAGCATATCGCGGATCGTGAGAAGTTGCTCCGAGTTACTGAGCGCTGCTCCAGTGACCAGGGAAGGTGACTGGCACTGGTCCTGTGAGATGGCGAGATGGAGAGAAGGGTTGCCTGCAGCCACCGTTATTGGCACTGCTCTGACTCAGCATGATAGCATCATTTCCTACCTTAGTTCTTAATCAGTTCCGTGCATTGCTTTTTCTGCAAGGCTTGTGAGCATTTTTTGCATTCGAATTGACTCATATCAGGCTATGTAGTTTCAGAACACAGTTTTCCGTTCAGTTTCTCACTCAGTCTTATTCCCAAATCCTTTATTTTTCTCACTCAACTTGAGTATCTGTCGGAAGCTATCAGTTTTTCTCAGTTCTTCTTGAGGGAAATTTTATCTTGTTACAATCGTCAATAAATTTCTCGCTGCAATCCTTCGCACATTTCTTTGCGAGGTTTCTTCTTGTTCAATATTTCACTGCTTTCCTTTTCAATTGCTCCCGCTCTACTTCCCACAAAACGAACACGCTTGTGTGGCTACTGAGAGAGGGCAAACCTGACGAACCAATCTCACCAGTTGAGAACGTGTTAGTCAACATCCAACCTGCGTTTCACTGCTCAGCGGAAACTTGGCCGATCTGTGTCAGCTATTCTGCAGTTGAAGCACCTCAAGCACCACGAGTTCGAAGCGAAAGCTCGCTGCTGACTCAAGCAAAATGAGCAGTCTGCAGCTGAGAGTTGCACTTATTCTGAAATTATTTAACGCTTTAACGAACATGAGTCCAACGTTCGTAAAGAATCCAAATTAAGTCGTTGAAAATTCAAACAGAATTTGTTCAGGAAAGGCAGGCTCAGTTACTTCTGGCACAACCCTCGATGCTTATGATGAATAGAATGTATTGTATTTATGAATGAAATTTCGTTACTCATAGTCTAATACTCCGTGTTATTTTCTCGTTGTGTCAGCAGTTTATTCCAGTAAATTTCTGTCGATTGTGCGACAGTGTACATGAATGGGCACAAGTTTGGCATGAGATTGTTACTAATCTCATGACCGACGGTCGACCTGTTCAGCTGTTGCATGGTTGATAACCATGGTTGTGGCATGGTCGTCTGCTAAGCGCAGAGGCAGCATTGTGGTTGGTTCTCTCTCTCTGGAAGTTTATAGGACTAGAGGTACGTCATAGATTCGGAAATATGCTTTTTACGTAATCTCATTGTAAGATGAGTCTTCCTAATAGTTATGGCTGTACTCCACAATATTTGAGGATGGGCTACTTATTTAAACCAGTGCACAGTTTTCCCACACTCTTTTCTCACGCATTCATTGTTGCTGTTACTTGTTCTATTCACTGTGATCGTTTTTGAAACATCTGTAATTTTATTTCAACGTAATCAGAACAAAATGAGTAGTACAAAAGTGGCATCTGATAACTTGAATGTGATCGTATTCCCTCGTACTCACTGGAAATTACGCTCGATCTCCTGTAGCGATCTTCGAGCATAAGATAATGTTCAGATGACCCTCGAATTGTACATCTTCTCATGCAAACCCCAACTTATTTAAATTAAAATTAACATTGTTATTCAAAACTTTGAAGCATCGTAAAGTCAAAAAACTCGGGCTATATATTATCTGTATTAGTTGAGTCTAGCATCTACTGATGTAAACTCTAGCATAGACTGTATTCTGCACACCTGCTGCGCTCGAGAGACGGAAAAGCGATGTCACTTTCCTGACTAAGCAAGCATTGCGGTTCAATCGACGCTGCTCGAGCCCAGCTAGGCCTATATGGAGAACAGGTGCGGTGACCTTTTGTTATGCGGCCGAGGATGGAGAAAGTGAACGCATCTCAGCCCGTCTGCGTCATGCGCCGAATTTTTCTGCCATTTTCCCATGACCTCATAAAATGAATAAAAACTGCTCAAAACTGCGTTCCAGGCGAGATCTTGGATAATGATACGTGAAACTCACAGGACTTCGAGGTTAGGAGCCGTATGGTGTTCCCGCAATTATTGCTATCATCCAGCTGTTCTAACAGTTTTGGTATAAAAAATGTGCTGCGTTCATTTCATTTCTTAAAGCTTAAGCCTCGGTGAGAGTGCGTGACAATAATTTCTGTGCCTCTCAATTGCGTTTACAGCAGCATTTAGTAATTTGATGAGGAAGAATGAGGGAAGCTTCAGGTGTTTCTGAAAACTTTTTTCATGAAGCGGATTCCAATTTAACTTTGTTGCAGCTATTTACTGGTCTTGAAATTCTGGCATCTGTTTCAAAATTCAAGTTATTTAATTCGTATGATATAGGTCTGAATTTTAGATCAAGTATTTTAAAGCATTCCAACAGCAGCGGATTGAAGATCTTGTGACGCAATTCTTTCGAAAGCGACGCATATGGGCCGAGTCAAAAGAATTGAAACGATAATTTTTCTGCATCAATATTGGTTTACTGTCTGTCAGAGGATACACGGATAAAGTTTCCCTGATATAAGCGATCGTGGCCGCCACACGCCATCTGGTACCCTAAAAACAACATGTCGCTAATTTTTAAAACCAGCCACGCGAATCCTTCGCGACGAATCGAATAAAAATAAATGACTGACCATCTGTTGGAATTTTTGGGTCGTGTCAAATTATTGCTTTTTGCGTCATTCCCTCGTGAAACAAAACCCCTAGATATTCTGATAGTTAAGGAAACTTCTTAGTTTTACACAAGTTTTCTCTGATGTCAAATTTTGAACACATTAATGAAGCTTTGTCAATTCCTCCATTCTGTTTTTATGCGGTTGAAAGCCTATTGTATCCTCAGACCTTGAGCCCTTGTGAATAATTTGGAAGCCTTTCCAAAAATTTAGCGAGTGCTTCGTGACGGTCGTTTAATCAAAAAGTAGTATTGAGCAATGTGCATAATCAATATATTTACCGCGGAAAGAACATTTGGGCGTGCATAAACTAAAGTAAATACTTTAATGACTACACTCGGATAATGAAACTAGTATTGACCTATGCTAAACAAGAGCGTGTCTGTAACGGTGTGATAGTGATTTTATTAAGTAAATATTATACGTGTTGACGGCGTATTGGGACATATGTGTACCACTAGACACATTGCTCATTCATGTACCGCTGTAAGTGAAAAACATTTCATCCATTTCGCAATCTTTTTACAAAATATTAATGTTTTCGTAATCGCACGAGGTAAAATATTATCGTGCAATCATATTTTTCATATTTCTTAGAAAGAACGGAAATGTGTTCCGGTCGTAAAGTCGATTCCCCATTTCTGCAACTTACAACCTAACCAAACCAACCGTAACAACTGCGAATACGCAGTCAACGTGCTAAAAGCTCAACCATACAATATCATGTTCCCATAAAATTTTGCTAAGTTGAGATAGTATTTTTTATTTCAGTTATATTCCTACTCAATTGTGAAAATTTTCAGGTTTGAAACAAATTCTCAAGTATTGATGTGCGCGTTAACACTTTCGCTGCCCCTGGACGGACGTATATACGTCCTGCGGTCTCATGTTAAGTAAGGTTGTAAGCAGCAGTCTAAAAAACGACTTTACAGTTCGTATAAAATTTGTATCTTTATCAATAACTCTGAAAATGTAATAGAATGATGATATTTTACCTCGTATGCTTAAATCTTTTCTGAAACAGATGTAGAAATGCTGTTCATTCACGCCGAAGTGCGAATGAGCAATTTACCTAGTGGTTCTCTTTAAGCCCCAATAGACAGTCAACGTGGTAATTGGAGAAAAACAGAGGGAAATGCAATTAAGTGTCCACTTCCACGAATCCTACTAAATTTGTGTTCTTATTCCGTCGACATTCCTGCAGTATATTTTTGCCTTTCCGGCTGTGTCTTCGATGTTCTTCTCACCTAATGCACTTTTACTGCTGTAAAAACACAGTTACTGCATTTTTAAGCCTTCTGAAAGTTCTAATCAGCCACGATAAACTTCTAATTTTAATTATTTTCTTTACCCATGCACGTGCTAGCAGACGTCTAATGAGCTTAGTAGATCAAATTTATCGTCGACATAGTACCGTCAGTTCACAACTTCGGAAATTTCACACAAATTATTGTGTATCTTAATGACTAAACACAGTAGTCAGCAGCCTGCCTTTTTGATAGCTACCATGAAACCCGTTGCGTGATGAATTCTTCTCTACATTGCGACAAAAAAATAGTAACTTTAGAAATAGGATCAAAACTGCTTTATGAAAGGCAATACCAGTTTTCCCTAGCACGTATTCCAGCGATTGAATCAGAAAGTATTTTGAATAATGAATTTGGCTTTTTATGTTTAGCAAATCGTATGAGTGGCAGGTGTGCTGAGGATTAGGTGTGCAACGCCACTGAAACCAAAAACCCTGTGCATCTACTGTTCTATGGAGACGCTGTAGTTGCGGCAGCGGGTTAGTGCATTTGCAAATTTGTTACCTTGTAGCTGTCAAAGGTGTTCCAGCTTAAGTTTTTACGAAGCATTACATGCATGCATGAATTGGTTCGAAATTCGCTTCATTTAATAAAAGTTTTTATCATCATCAGAACGTATGAAGTACTTTATTCCGCGCCCAAACCTATTGAACGCAGAATACGACGCTCTACCTCGTACGAGCTAAGGTGAAATGCTAAGAATTGCTATGTGTTGCGGCAGCCAATCGAAGCCCGACTGAACGTGCTTTCAAATTGGAATTTATTCGCCTAGTGGTAAATCTGCCTTTATGTTTGATTTTGCAACAACTGATTATGTTTGATTATGCAATAATAAATCAGGCGGCACATCGATATTGTGCTTTCTCGATCTACTGTTTTCCTACGTGCATGATTCAATTCATCAGGATGCTCATTGGTGGAACACACTTTTGATCAGGAACCATGTTAGACGTGAAAATAAAGTTCTTAATTTTAAATTAGCAAGCAACCACCTGATGGGATATTTTCAACATTCTACCGAATGTACATCGTTTTCAAACAGCAGTGTTCAAAGTTTTTAGCGTTAGAGAGCTGTCATTCCCCTAGCACATTCTTTCCGAAAATCAAACCTTCTACGTTATGTAAGTATTATTCTTAGCATTGAACTCCCTTGCCCAAGCACACTCTAGATGCCCAACAAACCAGCCCGGGAACTGGCACACTGAATAAACTGACATGCGCGTCAGTAGGTCAGAGGGTGTACGACACGACCGCCTCTCGCCGCCGCTCTCTCCAAATTCCCGACCACCTTCCTGGGTCGAATAGAGCGAGTACCCGCTCAGTGGCGGTGCTTCGCTGCAGAAAGGGAGACCATTCTTATTTTGGCCTCACAGAAGATGGAATGCTCGTTCACTTCAAGCAAAGAGGGCGATCATTTTTATTTTGACCAGACAGAAAATGGAACACTCTTTCATATCAGGCAAGATTAGAGACCATTTTTATTTTGGCCAGACAGAAAATGAAATACTCGTTCATTTTAGGCAGGAGACCATTTTTATTTTGACCTGAAAGAAGATGGAATACTCTTTCATATCAGACAAGATTGGAGACCATTCTTAATTTGGCCAGACAGAAATTTCAGAGAAGAAGCGAGACCATTCATGTTTAGGTCAGACAGAAGAATACTTGTTCATTTCAGACGAAAGGAACAGGGAACGCTGTTTCATACAAGAGGGAAATATGGCAAAAAATTAATCATCCAATGAGTGTTAAGAAATTTTTCAAAAGAAGCAGGCTACATTACAATTAGCTATGTTTAATCAACATCACGCTTTCGAAAAAATTCTGTTAATAATGACGTAGAGCACAAAGAGGAAAGTACCATCTTTTAACTGGGTAAGGAGTGATTGAAAACAGCAGCGTTGCCTAGGAAACAAGTTTCTAACAGAAACTTAAAAAACATATTCAATTTATAGGGCCACAGGTGTCATTGGTGTCGGACGCAGCTATTCATCTCCGTCATGAGTGTGATTAATCTTGGGCATAAATAACCCCGTCGTATTTTAATAGTGCGTCGTTTCATGGTTGATGAGTTTCGTCATTTTTATATTCTTTTAAGTGCGTGTGAACGCAATATCGGGATGGAACGATGAGGATTTTGTTGTTGGTTTGCCTGATTATAAACCATTTATCCTTTATTTCTTCCGGAGAACGAAAGGAAAGAAGTTTGACTGATTCAAAACGTCTTTTCGCTGGTCAAGAAGTGAGAATGGCATCTTCGTCTCCTCATTCATTCATAAATCTGAGCTCTTGAGGTTCTTAAGGGTATGCTTGATGATCTACAACAACAAGAGTACTTTTTGATCAAGAATATATTGAAGTTAAGTTACGTAACAAATAGAACTACCTATAGGTTTACTTACCTCTTTTCTGTTGATTTCGAGAGAAATAGTCGAAGTTTCGTGCACGCAACTTCCTTCACGAGTTCCTTTCGTGCTGCTTCTATATATTTATTTTTCAATTTTCTGTCCACTCGGAAAGCTCACAGCACATTTATTAGAACCTGTGAGACGCAACAGAGGGGGTTAAACGTCAAATTTAATCTATGGAAATAGAAAGGCCCACTGGTCGTGCTTGGTTACCTTCACTCCTTATCCACTCACGGTATCCATTTCTCTGCCCTTTGCTCTACTGCAAGTTTCCCTTGGCGTGCAATTTTGGACTTGTCTTGTGAAGATATCGTCGTTGTTCGGGCCGAATCGAAAAAATATTTTTCAGTTCAAGTGTAGCGCGGTGACTCGTGATGATAGTTTGTAGCGCTACGTGATTGGAAGGTTATTATAGGAGCTTAAAATTACGCAGCAGTTCTTACATTTTTGTGTTCATTCCAGAAGTTGTTTATGTTTATTGGGTAGTTGTGTGTAAAGCCCAATAACAATGATGCGAGATACTATACTGTATTTTTCTCATAACTTTCTCAAAATATGTTACTATTTTAAGGAATTAATACACCAATAATCGGCTTGTGTAACTCGCGTTTAGTTTTGCGAAACATCAGACGTAACATTCAGTATTTTTCTATGGTTGAATAATTTTTTCTCTATTTTTAAGTACTGGTTTGAAAATCACTGTAGCGTTTATCAGATGCAAATAAGATTCAGTATCATGTTTTTCGGATTGCGTTGTACAGGGTGGCCCATAAGTAACACACCCTTTTAAAAAATTGAAGATAAATAAACCATGGAAGGTATAACGATGGGGTTAATTGCAAACGATTGAGGAACTCTTAAAGTTCATTTACATGTCGTATCCTGTTTACAGATATCCAGTGTATATGGCGGGAATAAATAAGGGTGCGTTACTTATGCGCCACCCTGTATTTACATATAATGAACTAGTGTGACCTTGTCGTAAAAACGAACTATTTACACAAGCCTAGCGGTTTCTTCTCTTCGTTAAAGCGCCTCGTAAAAAATCGTTGATACAAAATTAGCGTTTGAGGTGCTGACACATTTTCTTCCTTGTGGTATGAGCATCTCCCGTAGTCTCAAAATTAACGAGTTATCAATCACTAAAATCATTTAATTAAATTGTAATTTTTTAAAAGCATCAACAAATCTATTGTTAGATGTCTTCTTTGTTTTCTAGTTTGGTTCGTCTATGAGATGTACTAAAATTTGGCTTCTTAATCACACTGATTGTTTAAAGAAAATTACTGCTTATTTACTACTGAACAATTCTCTTCATCAGCCTGTATGCCAAGTTTTTCAGTTTTCATACCATCTATAATATTCAAGAATACACTGAATTCCCCAGTATTGTAGTATAAGCAAGCTTGAATGTGCAACTTATTCTATTCTTCACGGCTTTATTCATACGGCATCGTATCATCTTGCTCGAATAAGCAGTTAAATTGAATTCCTTGATGCAAAGTTGGTTTTTGTCGCTAGTATAACTGTGTCCTAAGGGACAAAAAATAAGCCCGAAAATAACACTCATATTTTCAAATAATATAAGCAATTTACTCAAAGAATTGGGTGCATTTCCGTTTCCGATGGACGTCCTGTATCCTGTTTACGACATGTAAAAACTGTTGAAAATCTCAAACACATTTTCATTTTAGAATGGTCCTCGAAATTCTTCTACAGCAACTGTGTTTATGGTAACGTGATACATAATGAACAACAAAAGATTCTGCCTGGATGTCGTTGTTTTGTAATCTTGCTCTTTTAGATCAATGGTTCACGCAAGATGAAAATGTTTTACTGGAAATCAAGTCTTACGGTTCCAAGTCTGGGTGTTGCGAGGCATTCGAATTGCATTTGTGTTCAGCATATTAGTGCATTCGAGATGATAAAGGTAAACTTCTTCAATTCTTAACACTTTCATCTCAATCTTTCCACCGTAAAGGCATGAGTTGAGAGAATGCCAAATTTTGTTTCAAAATTTACTAACTCGAAATGAATTTCTTCAAATTACAGATGACGTTGTTTCAATTTTCATTTAATGTTAAATTCTCTTGTTTCCTGTGAGATCCGTTCGATTTGAGCTAATGTTTTCACACTATAGTTAGGAATTTAATTTACAATGAAGTTCAATCGTGTGTGTCGTGATCCATTCCGGGATGCATTTCGTTGTGAATTTTGGATCGTCCGCTGAGATGTTCAATTTAGTCTGTAATTGTCGTGATATATGGAGTACATCACTTTCTTTTATTTTGACAATAAGGCGTGACTTA
>JACJUY010000107.1:144798-173134 GCA_014220935.1 Platorchestia sp. MABIK | reverse complement strand
GACATGTTATTTGGGTGGCGACATGTTATTTGGGTGGCGACATGTTATTTGGGTGGCGACATGTTATTTGGGTGGCGATATGTTATTTGATAGTGGTATGCTATTTGTTTTTTGATACATATTTTAATGAATCCTCTTTTTTAGTCACTTATTTATTTGGGATGTATTGTGAGGTCGGTGCTGTGCGATTTACTTAGTATAGGGATATGTGTTTGGTTTTTATGTTCTATGCAATTGGTTTTGTGTTTACGTATGTGTGATTGGTTAGTGATGGGTTATTAACGAAGAAATATACACTTAGCTTAGATTAGTGATATGTAATGGACAGGGCAATATGTATTTAATTGCCAGCATGTTGTGATGTCGGGCACTAATTAGTAGTAAAAACAGATCTGTTGTGATCGGGAGGAATATGGCGAGAATTCACACAATACATCGCTATAGAAGCAACATAATACTCCAAAATTTGTTTTTTATGAAAATTTGTTATTCATCTGAATAAACTAAACGGCACGTATCTGATACTCGGAGTTAAGATTAATAAGCTCTACGTAGACAGCGGGGGTGAATTCAACTTAAAGGCTCACATTATTGAAAGTGTTTTTAGCCTATGTTCAACGTTAGCAATATATACTACCTCTAAAGAAATGTCCATGATTAAACGTTTTATGTAACATTTCAAATTGAACACCGATAATTCCGACCTTCTATCTAAAAAAGTTACACGAAGCACAGCGCCAGTGTTGCGCCTCTGCTTGCGATAGCGTAGAGCTGCCAGAGTTTGTGAGATGACGCACTTGATTTTGCTGCCGGTGAGCTCAAATTTCCATAGAATTGAGCTTGCAAGCTCCTATTGTCCATTTTTATTTCTGATGCACGAGGCTAAACCAAATTTTCTGAGTCTTGTTTCGTCCTAAGCTTGGCTAGCTTCCTGTACGTAATTTCCTGTTTTTTTTATTTCATTCGCAGCATTCGGAAACTTGGATGTGAAAAACTAAAAATTTGGTGATTGTAATTTTGCTCTGGAATTTAGTTTGCCCATTTTAAATGCCCATGAAATACAAATGTAGTATGAAGACTATAGTAGAAAACAAACCTAGTAAGGCAATCTTGTTTGCTTTGTATTCTCCTTATTATGGAATATCTGCAAGTCTTGATTTATGTGTAATAAGTTCTTCTCGACATTTTATTTTTCATTGTGAAAATTCACAAAATCTTCTCATTATGGAAATCTGCAAGCCTTGCTGTTTGAGCGCAAGTTCTGCCACAATTTTCCTGCGCGTGCAGTCGCAAATTGCCGGGAATGAAGCCGCCACACTAGGGGGTCGGAGCTCCGGCACGAGGGGTCGCAGGAAGCAATCATGATAATTAAGGTCTGCGCTTGGCCGCCGAACCCGGAGAGTTCAGCTGCTGAAATATCATCTGCATTTTTATTGCGATGCCCCGAAACCTAGACAAATGCCGCCTTCTTTCCAAAGGTCAGACTTTCGATCTAAGACTCTAAAGGGTGTCTTCCATCGTCGCTATTTTATGGCTTAATTCAACAAGCGATGAAAAGCCTAATTGGATCTCACCAGGGGAGGCCTGAATGCTCTCAAGTTTGCGTCTTCCTTACAAGAAGATTCTTGAATCGCTTCCACGTGAAATTTAACGACTCTTTTGTCAATTTTAACGGCACTGGTATTCATAACGTCTAACTCCAAGTAGAGTGGTAACATTTATGACGGATGGATATTTAAGTTCAGTCCCTTCAAGATGAAAATCTTTAATCGAGAGGAAAATTAGCACACCCAGGAGAAAAATGTTAGGTCCCAAGTTGGGAGTTGGGTTGACTTTCTCTCGTGATCTAGAATGTTTTTTTTTTGTATTTTTATAAGCCATTTTTTGATTCACTGCAGTTTTGTTTGCCATATCTGACTTTCTTTTTCATCTATTATTTTGTTCACTAACCTTCCTTCTCAACATAATATTTCTATATGAGCAGGAGGTCCTATGCGGGAACACCTCTTGCGCATCGATTACGCGTTCCCTTAACTATATTCTAAATGGTGCGTTCATCCTTCCTCTCTTTGAACATCTTTTCTGTGGTAAGGGAGACTGAAACTTACTATTCATAAATCAATTTAAGTTCAGTATTAGCTTGATACTGTAGCGGCTGGTGAACTGTCAATTAAGGATTTTGTAATCAAGTTACCCGATACAGTTACACTTAACCTCGATCTGCCAGCCTATCAAATTATTTAAGTAAACGATTTTTCCTATCATTTTCTCAGAGGAGATTGTCGTCATATTTTGATTGAATTACTTCAAATTTCCTTCTACGGTGTGAATCGATTATTTTTACTCTGTGATGCAGTTTTTCTTGTACATGACACTCAACCAAAAATTAGGTACAGCGGTAGAGCGGCAGATTCAGAAATAACCAAAAAATTGATACTCGGTGTAGCGGTAGATTCGAATTTACCAAAAAATTTGGATGGCGGTTGATTCGGAAGTCACCAAAAAATAGGTACAGCGTGATAGCAGCAGATTCAGAATTAACCATAAATCGGTACAGCTGCATAGCAACAGATTCGGAAATTACAAAAAATTGTTACAGCGAAATAGCGACAGATCCAGGAATTTCCAAAAATAGGTCCTACGGTCATGTAGGGCTAACGGTCCCCACAGGTCCTGATACTGCGGGTTCAGATTTGGGTATCGATTTGGAGGTGACCTGCGCAGGTGTCGCTCCCTGCTACCAGGTGTCTGGCGGCACCCCGCGTGACTTGTTGGTCTGTTGCCACGTGCTCTCACCTGTATCGGGTCAATGACTTACTTGTTCACTGCATAAATATTAGTAAATTTACTATGTACCTCTTAGAGAGGGAGAGAATAGTGTCTCCCGCGTCTTGTTTACTGCGAAAATATTCGTATACCATGTCGTTTCTCGCTCACTCAGAGAGGGAGTTTCTTACGCGGGTTGCAGATTTGATAATGCCAGGGTAACTTCTCAGTCGATGAAAATATAAGAGCAATTTGAAGCATTAAGAATTAAATAACCTTACTCAGAGTTCAGTGTTTGAACCATGATTTCTGAGCATAATTTTTGTGTATGAGGGGTATGCCAACGTTGTCTCTTCTCGTCCGAGTACTTTAGTTTATTTCCAAACTCTTTATTAGTCTTCAATAATTCATGCGATTATTTTTCCATGATCTTATTTCAAACGAGCATTGGTTGTGGAAAAACTTTGGATTCCTAGTCACAATCTAGAAAATGTATCACACATCCTATTTCACTGTGCCATAAAAATTGGGCTGTCAAAAAGTTTCGTTTGCGATGACAATATCCTAGGTAAATCAAGAAGTTATGTCAATTCGTGATTTACAGTTTTCAGTCAAAAGAATAAATATTCTACTCTTTTCAAAAATTTTACTGTAAGAACGATCCAACGTTTCTGCCCAGATGGATCTGCAACTGTCAACTTGACCTGTTGCCAAAAGCCGCCGTATGTTATGAATCCGAAGCAGCCTTATTTCTGCACAAAATATGAGAATTCGATATCAGAGCAGTGGCGGAAGGTGGTATTGAACGGTGAATGCACATTCAAATAGACTAGAAGTGACTGTAAGATCATTCATTACAGCTCGCAATTCTCAAGTACAGCAGTGCTATACTTGTACAACTTGTGGGTGAGGGACACGTATACACCTATAATGCAGTGGTATTAAGGGCTGCAATGACAATTTGGTTTTATTGTCCATATTCTTTGAGCTGCAGCGATTTATTTACGGCCACCATATTCATTTATGTTAAAGCTACTGTACTTTAGTTATGTGCTTAGATCACCCTTGTTATTTTTCCCCGTTTTTTCTCTATTGTGAGGGAGTCCGGCTTGCCATGCCACCGACTTCCGGTCCGAGTGTTTTAGACTCTTTGTTTATCTGCTTCTTTTTTATCTTTCCCTTACGTTGAGATGATCCCCAGTACTTGGGAACATTTTTGAAAGTAAATGGTGAATAAACGACAACGCATATGAATGACTTCAAATTCTATTTCAAAAATGAACAATCCGTCAAGTTGCTTTACATTACCAGTTGGGAAGGAGTCACGTCACATTTTTGCAACCTCAAATCCCAATAAGTTGGCGTATATATTCCTAGAAAATCCATGTTGACTCGCACTTTTTTAACAGCTTGAGTTAAACTAACAACTTCTTTGTTAGTTTTGCAAGCTTTAAATGATGGTGGGGAGGCTTTACACAGCTTTTCACATAGAAAGCTGCAGCAGGTGTTCCAGGAGATATCGATCCAGAGCTCGGCTACGTTTGCTTATCCTCTTCATTTCTGTCTCATCTTCCCGCACCAACTCGCTCGTGTTCAGCACCCTGGAGTGCCTTGCTCGCACCCTGTTGTCAGGTACCGAGCAAAAAATACACGAAGTAAGTAACTGATCTATACTGACATCAGCACATCATTCTTCACTTGACCTTATGGGGGAAGGATAACTTTTGTTAGCTGTTCACTGAATTTTACTGTTGTCAAAAATGCAACTCAACGTTGAAGTGGTTTCACCCAATTCCACTGAATGATCCTAATGAAAATGTTTTCATCATTGGTGTTTCATTTTTTCGGCAAAATAATTCACATTTTATTTGAAACTTCGACTTGATCGTTCATGAAATTTTAAGAAGAGATGGCTTTTCCCGATACAACACTGATGTATGCGATGCTAATCCAGTGTTCTTTTATACGTGCACCTAGCTAATGCGTAACATTTTGCTATTTCTGCGCCCAAGTTACTGTAAATTTGATTATCTGTTTCTATCGTAAAGTATTTAGAGCAATGTTCTAAGTTCATAATTTATGTACGTAAATGTTAGTTTATTTTGGGTTCATATTTTATAACTGTGTCATAATCCTTCAGCCCCAACACGTTACTTGCGACACGTCCCATCGATAGGTCATGCTTAGGTTCTTCCCGCTGCAAAACAACCCATCAATGGAGTTGGAGTTGTTTGAAAATGTTTCACAATCCTTCAAAATTAATGGTATTTAACACGTTCCCCGCATAATGGGCCACATGTGTACCAATAAGTAAATTGCTCATTCTCGTACCGGTATGGATGAATGACGTTTCATGTTCCGATACCATTTAAAATAAAGTAATTTTAATCCTAGGAGGTGAGATGTTATCATGCAATTGTATTTTTCATATTTCTTGGTGAGGATAAAAATATATGCGAGCAGTAACGTCGATTTTCCAATTCTACTACTTACAACCTAACCAAACTCCCCGTTAACATCCGTTCAACGCAGTGGACGTGTTAATGGACCCAGTTAATGTTTGGTATTTATAAAATTGATGATAGCTTTTGACTTTAAACTTGAGTTGAATGTTTCAATTTCAGTTTAACCCATCGCCGTCAAGGCGTTAAACAACAAGCATTTTGTGAAGGACGATACTTTCTCAGTCTTTGCAGTGCTCGGTTGCTTAATTCTGTGCATTCTTAAGCCAGAGGGACTTGGTTAAGACGGAATATTGGCGTTGCAGCCCAATATCCTTTTTTTTATCACAGATGCGGTCTGGGTACCGTGCAATCAACCACCTGGGTCCTCTCTCTTGTCCGAAGTGAGAACTATAGCCGTAGTTTCATATTTTCGATTCAAGTAAAATAGCCATGCTATCATTAATGAAAAAATCTTGCCGTCGCTAGAGTGCCTTCTTTTTAACGCTTTGACCACGAATTGCGCCAATGTTGTACACAAAGGGAATTTTCATAATGCTTTTGACCGACCAGTAATCACAAGCGTAATTTTTACAAATACTTAATCAGAGCTATATGAATGCACGATCCAGTTAATGTTTGCCATTTTCAATATATCTCACTAAAATTGATTTTAAATATGAGTTGAATATTGAATTTCAGTTTAACCCATCGCGGTCAATGTGTTAAAATGACCCTACTCTTTGGAGACTTTCATATATGCAAAGCATAACTATTGTTGATAATAACAGGCTCTATAGCCCACTTGAAGATGAGGGCGCGTTATGGTTGCTGGGGATGACGCAGCATTAGTCGCCAAAACTGAGTGAAAGCTGCCGCAAGGATACTCTTTTGTGGGCATTTACGCTGGAAGAAGCAATTTCTTCTAAAAGAAACCAACCACAATTGTGTTTTGGATGCCAGCGTTTGACCCTCAAGCGCCAACAAAGAGTTTTTTAAATTTGCTCACTTGCAAAAACAGGTTTCGTCTTGCTGAAAGTGAAGTGATCGACCTTCGATACGTGAAAAAGTTACATTTGCATATTGTGACTTGAAGATTCTAATGTGTTTGTTACTATTCTTAAGCGCTTTATTTTTGCTGTAAGTTTTTTGCTTAAATCATCATACGTGATTCATGTTTTATGTGTGTTTCGAGCTGTTATCTGTTTATCAAAAGCAACATATTGTGAGTTACTTTTTCTATTCACTTCATTCGTGTGATCTTGATTCACGTTACCCAATTAAAAAATTTTTAATACAAATTTTGGACCTCCTCGCTTACCGTGATGTTTTGTCGGAAGTATCATTCAAGTACAAATCAAATCATTTACGAATCAAATCATTTACGAATCAACATTCCTTTTTTTTCGTTGAGCAAGTAGTGAAGATTCGCGCAAGCGTGTTTTACGAACACTTTCTTACACTGACTTTTCGATAGATAACTTCATTCAAAAATTATAGTTAATTCAGCTGTGTATACTAGATAGATGCTTGAGGGTGTGACGCTGTTCATAAGTATTCTATTCTCACCTCAAAATAGGAGTTTAGGAGAAACTCGGCATGGTTAATAGCTTTGTTCTGTATTCGTCGACCGCGCGTTTTAGTTCTCGAAAAATATGTTAATACAGCCATGATTGTACTTTATTTTTACTCCATATCCGTCTGCTGCTACATTTCCAGTTATAACATCAGATAGCATGCCCGGATTAGATTAACATGAACTGCTAACTTAGATCAGTAAAAAAATATTATTTGGGTAAAAGATTTTGTTCTTCTCTGATTCTTTTACCCTAAAAAGTGAAGTTATTACATCGGCAAGTCCAGAATTCTTTCTCCTTAATTACATTTTTGTATCCGATAGCTTCGTGCTTCGAATGCCTTTCCTAACCTGGTGCAAAACCTTGATATCTGTTTCACATTGCTCTTGTTTAATGAAATTAATTCCCCCTAGTATGGGTGAAGGACCTTTACGGGTTTTCCTGCTGCTCCTAATAGGGCAAAGCAGCAGACAAAAGATGGTTGAATGTAAAGACTGTTTTACCTAAAGAAGTGAAACAAATCTTAAATGAAATGATAGTGTTGAATTTTGCATCGCTTCATGGGTACCAGTTATTTTTTAACTTAATCACAAGTTGTTTTTTATGATAGTAACCAATTATTGGTTATTTTGGAATACAGTTACTAGTTATTTTCAGTGCACTTGTATCATAGGATACCAGTTTGTCAGTTTTCACTGATTTTGTTTCCTAATACAGATACTTAACACGACCAGTTTATTTTCGTGTAATGTAACGTAACGGCAATTGAAGAGGCAAGCAAAATTTTCCGTTGTATCAATTATAGTGTAAGAGTTATCATAATTCAGTTGATGTACATTTTCAACGAACTACCCTAGAAATTACTTTCTTTATTTGGTCATGAAAGGAATCGAACTTTTTTTTATGAATCAAAAATTCATAAAAAATATTTCAGGAGTAAAATAAGCTCTGTGGTATTCACAACATGTTGGTAACATTCGAACAGACATTTAGAGCCATAAAATTTTTGGAATTTACCCATGAACTCCCCCCCTCACAACAAAGAGAATTTTTAAAATTACTATTTCCCAGTCAATTTTGTACATAGAGACGGTTTTTTTTTTATTTGATTCACAATGAACATATCTGCAAAAGTGAGTGCCAGTTTTTATAAAACGCTTCAGAAAAAAATGTAGGAAATGTGTGGATTTTTAAAACCTAATTATTTATTTATATGGCAGTAAAAAAATCTAATAAACTTATTAAAAAACTTCCTCTCAGTTTTAAAGTACTCACCTTGATCTTCAGAATGCAAAAAAGATCTCCTCCATAGGTGAAAAACCGTAGGAGACATTGAGAAAATGGAACGCCATTTTCTCAGAGCAAGTTTTTTCGAATTTTGTGGCTCAATTTTTCCAACAGTTTTTCACCAATGGTAGAAATCTTTTTTGTATCGTGAAGATCAAGGTGAGTACTATAAAATTAGAGGTAGTTTTTTAATAATTTGATTACAAATTTCTTATTGCCATTTAAAAAATAAATAGGTTTTAAAACTTCAAACATGTCTTTCATTTTTCTCTAAAGCGATATCAAAAACTGGCACTCACTTTTGTAGATATGTTCATTGTGAATCGAACAAAAAACAATTTTCTCTATGTGCAATATTGGCTGAGGGACATAAATTTTTATAAATGTTCCTTTGAGGGGACAAGGTAAATTGGGCGAATTCCAAAAACTTGAAGGCTCTAAATGTCTATTTGAATGTTATAAACATGCTGCGAATACCTCAGAGCTCATTTCAACCTTGAAGTTATTTTTTTAATTCGTGAAAATTTCACAGGGAATAACTGATTCTTTGAAGGGAACAGCACAAAAATTTCAAATTCGACATTTTAAGCGCGTGCTGTCAAAAAAGCATCATCAACATTAAGATTTTGAGCTTTTCAGTGCTTCATAGACACAGCCAAGGTATTTTTTACGTCCGTTTTTTATCAAAGGAACACATTTTTCAGAATAAATTACGTGCAATTAATGCTGCTTATGTATGAAAAATTACGATCACTTTTATCCAAATATGGACTGACCCCATCAGTCGTGGAAGAAATAAATAGTTTCAATTTAGGCTGTTAGTGCATGAACGTGACTCTCAATTTTACGCGCTTTTTAATCTTTTCGTCAAAGCACCAGCGGCTAAGAGGGGAAATCTTTTAAAGTTTCGTGTCTTCGTACCCGAGAGAAAATTCCACGGTTTGCCGTATTTTAGAATAATGACCAGGAAACGGCAGTTGCTTTTCCTAGTTCATGATTGAGATTCGAGGGTAATTAGGTCGTGAAGACTCGTCGTGTACGACCTGCCTAGGAGCAATGAACTTTAAGCAACATTTCTAAGGAAAATTGCATTTTGAATGCGATGTAAGTACTTTTACCTTTCAAAACTCCTTTCATCAAAAATATCTGATACATAGTAAATAAAGTGAGCATTGTGGCAGAGCTTATCTCACATCTTGGGAATGTTTTCGCTGGACCTTCGGCTATTTTTGCGATTTTTTTATATTCATCATCAGATGCCCGAGAAACTTCACGGTATTTTTCCGGGACATGAACAAATGATGTGACAAAGTAGAGAAAGCGTAATGCATTGAGCACTAATTCCTTTGTTAGACATCAATTTACTGTTTTTTTATTTTAACATAACAAATCATGAATTCTATCTACTGAACGGTTGACACAATAGTTCATCAAATTGTTGAATTCTCTAGCACAGAAATTTTTCAAAATCGTCTTGCAAATTTCGAGATATAATGTAGCAGTATAGAATTTCTCATCCATGGATGCATTATTCTGCTGCACAAAATAAAAATATTTGTGCGTGGAAGACTTTCTTGCATCCTATCACGTGAAAGTGCTCTGTAAAAATGAAAAACTAGCCTAAATAGAACATGAGATCCCTGCCTTTCAAAACATTGAACTCACGACTTGCGAGAAAAGTTTTAACTTCAGACTGTGTTGATCTGATCCATAGAGCGAGAAATTGAGCCACTATGAACTTCTGACGGTATGTACATTTCTACGATTAAATCATCACTGCCAAGAATCATTCAATAGTTGAATTAAGGTCACTCATAGACCAAACACAAAACGACAGTCTATGAAAGATCAAGTGAATTGAGTATATGGGCTGTACTCATGAGATCAATTATAACTTAAATCAAAAATTGTAATCAATATCATACGACTACTGTGTGATATATATTACAAGTCCTGGTCGTAGACGTCTAACTTGGGTCTTCCGGTATAGTCCATAGGTGATGTGGAACCAAATATTTTGTTAATTTTTATCTTAATTTGAAAACCAGTAACTGTGGCGCCAGAGTTAAGACACGTTTTCCATTTCTATTCAGGAAGCGTAAGTCCAAGTAAAATTACCTCGGTGTGCTTGGTCACTAAGCTTGACAATGAGTCTTTATTGAATAAGCAATCAGAGCTCAAATAACATGAGCTCGAAATGACCAAATCAATCAGTGTCAAAACAAGACACAATTAAAGCAAAAATTTCCAGTTCACATCAAATTTTCCTTGCTACATTTGACAGCCTGGCAACACTTAAGTTGACCCCTCTGCTTACCTTGACGCAGCTAAGAAGCGCCTGGTATCATTGAAACCATCTGGGCGTGCGAAGCAAAAAACTTTATTTATCCGAAACTATCTGTGTGTGAGGATCCAGTTTCTCCAGCTGGCCATTCAGGAGTGGTCTCTCGTGGTCCCATTTAGCGCGCCTATTGCTGCTGAAGCTCGGCCTTTTTTGGGTTCATGACTTCCAGGCCATTGAGTCCTCGGCCTTGGCCATGTCGTGCTGCCGTGTGCGGCTCGAACTGCTTGCACTATCTCAAGTTGAGCTCAACTGTGTCACGTTGAGCATTTATCACTGCTGTCTTATTGAGTACAGTTCTCTGCTACCCTGTTGAGTACAGTTCTCTGCTGCCCTGTTGAGTACAGTTCTCTGCTGCCGTGTTGAGTACAGTTCTCTGCTGCCCTGTTGAGTACAGTTCTCTGCTGCCCTGTTGGGTACAGTTCTCTGCTGCCCTGTTGGATACAGTTCTCTGCTTCCCTGTTGAATACAGTTCTCTGCTGCCCTGTTGAGTACAGTCCTCTGCTGCCCTGTTGAGTACAGTTCTCTGCTGCCCTGTTGAGTACAGTTCTCTGCTGTCCTGTTGAGTACAGTTCTCTGCTGCCCTGTTGAGAACAGTTCTCTGCTGCCCTGTTGAGAACAGTTCTCTGCTGCCCTGTTGGGTACAGTTCTCTGCTGCCATTTTGAATGCAGACCATGCCATGCAGACCATGCCATGCAGACCATGCCATGCAGACCATGCCATGCAGACCATGCCATGCAGACCATGCCATGCAGATCATGTTATGCAGACCATGCCATGCAGACCATGCCATGCAGACCATGCCATGCAGACCATCATGCAGACCATGCCCATGCAGACCATGCCATGCAGACCATGCCATGCAGACCATGCCATGCAGACCATCTTGCAGACCATGCCATGCTGACCAGGTCGCGTTGAGTTCCATGCAAACAATGTTGTGTTTTCCCTTGCTCAATAATCAACTCTACGCTTGCTTCGTTTAATTGGAGTGCGTCATCGACTGTGTGCTACAAACATCAGCTGTGAATGCCTTATTTTGGAATATTTACCATCGAAGATGTGTGTCTTTTGTTTGAATTAGCAGTTACCATCTCGTGTCATCTCCAGGTGATCTGTGCTTGCATGTTGACACTGAAGAAATGGCGTTGTTTTGATAAGCAAGACAATCTAGTTTGCATTCTTTGCGGACGTAATCAGCGTTGTAAAAGGATTTATTATTTGAATTTAACTTTTAAATTTTGATTCAATTTTGAATTAAGTAAAAAGTATAATATATGCCCAGTTGATCTAATTCCTGTCTCGAGTTATTATTATTGTCATGAAGCGAGATACTCTTCGACGATATTGACTGGGCCAGTAATCATGTGTGAGGGAAAAGCTTTCTCGTGTGGCTCTCATCATTTGTTTTCGTTTTCAAATGGACACGCAGCGCACTCTTTGCTGTCTTGCGTCGTATCGTGTTTGTTTTTGTTTTGATTATTGCTCTATTTTTCAAAATCCATATTCTTGGGGGACAAGAATCACAGCTGAAACATTCTAATGTTGAAAGTATTTGAAAAAACCTGAACAGTCATAGACTCGGAATCAATTTGAGTTTGAATTTTATGTCGGAATTTAGGTGGAACTTAAGACGATGTAAAATAAACTTTTCACTTCATCACCGTTCAGTCGAAATATTGGTAGAATTTTATGAAAATTTGAGTTCATTTTCACATTAATCGCTTTAATAAAAATTATGCTTATGTTGACATTCAAACAGAATTCAGATGAAGATCTGCGCTTCATTGACTTTAGGAGAATAGGTGAGATGATGTTGATATTTCGTCGAATTTGTGCTAAAGTTTCAATTCGAGTTCACTTTATTTACTAAACTTTACCATGTCTCGTGGGAGTGCTGCTACGCTCTCCGCCCATCGACGTTATTGTCGCAATCGGTTTCATTGCTAACATACCGCCACGGCACAGATGACAGCATTTTATTTGAAGCTGAAGCTACAACTCAACTGCAAAAACTGTTTTAAATGAAAGGGATTGTCCAAATGAACGTGTGATAGACACAGTTTCACAAAATTACAGTAGTGTACTAGCATTACAACATTACGTATGTTTTGTGTTTCTCTTCTTTAATGCGAAGAGGACAGGAATTTGTCATACAACCAAAACTATTCTATTTGCTTTTTATGTGATCTTTTCTAATCCTTCACGGGTCATTTGATTCTACACCATCACCTTGCCCCCTGAAGTAGGTATAGCACATGAGTCAGGGTCATAGAGTACGGGATGTGCTGGCGTTTATTTTTGTGTTTTGACACACTCTCATCCATTATTCAGCGCGTGTTGCTGTCCCGCCATGCTGCTCAACATACCGTGCTGCTCAGTCACTGCAGCATCGCTTGTTTCCCGCATGGAGAGCGCAATAAGCACTCGGTGCTTAATGAGAGCTGTGGAGTTATTCAGCTATGGTTGCGAGCATCGTGATTTGTTATTTTTGTACAAGCCCCGACTTCAAGTACAGCTTCAACGTCACTGAATTTGGCTGAAATAAGCGACCTGATGAATTTTCAAGCGGCGGTTTGAAGTATTATAGAAACATTTTTCCTAATTTTCCTTGAAAATAGGGTTCATAAGAGTTTTCAAGCAGCTGAAGGCCGTAAACAATGTTACGTCTGTGCTGTGCATGCTCTGAAAGTTTCTTCATTAATTGAATGTCAGAGAGAAAAACTTCCTCTGATCAAACTATTTATAATATGTTACAATCGAGAATAATACGCTCATACATTCTGCGCCGTTGTGGGATTTACAACGGCAAATGAATGAACAATCAAAATGTAAGCTCGCCGAGCTAGAAGGCGTTCCCAACTCCCTAGCTAATCGATTGGTTCTTATTATACACCTCACAGCTCTGCCTACCAGCCTATCCAAGTCGGTAGCCTCACGCATGAAGTTCTAAATCTTGACTTAATTTAGACCAAGGGTATTTTCATGGGTACCATGATGGAAAACAGATTTTCAGGATGTTTATTCCACTCCAGATTTACAATTTAGCGAATGTTGAATAGCCTCGAAATGATTTAAGAAAATATTGGACACGACTCCACGCATTCGTTTCCCTTCTTTTTTGACTTGATTGTGCATCTATCTCGAAAAACGTTGGCATTAAACTTATCTTGGTTTGTGTGATGGGCCTACAAGATTTAAACTGTGAGGTTGTGTCTGAGATGTCATGGAACGTTGCGCTCTCATATGGTGTAGTGCAAGAAAATCATTGCAAAAATTTACTAAAGAAAAATCAGTTTGAACAAAAATTTTATGAACAACAAAGCTGAATTAATGTTCCATTTGCCCAGTTTTTTCCTTTAAAAGAGATTTAATTCGATTTTAGCGCTTCCAATGTTACACTTACTTCATATGGGCGATCTTGGTATTTACTTAACTTATCGTCAGACAAAATGTCTAATTTGTTTGGTATAATTGATCTCCATTTTCTTCTATTTTTAGCAGGCATGAATTTCTCAATTACACAGGCGATGACGTTCTTTGTGTTCTAAGAAACCCATCACAGGAATCATCTAAAGCTCTAATTTGGTCCGAGATTTCTCGCACGATCGCTTCGCATGCACGCAAGCAAGACCCGTCCAACTGCTTGCGTGACAACGACGATTAGAATAATATTCCTGAACATTGCATCGAACCAACCACATGCCCAGCGCTTCAGTTTTGTTTCTCATTTCTTCGACGCATGATTTGTTCGTCGTTAGCGGGCGCAATGGCACGAGTTGTTATTCTAATATTAAATAGGATCTGTTGATTCTAACATTAAAAAGGATCTGTTTATTCTAACATTAAATAGGATCTGATTATTCTAACATTAAATAGGATCTGTTTAAGACCCTTGAGTGAAACGGGCTCGAGCATGTTTATCATTATGCACTGAAATTTCTGGTCGATGATAATACTTGTTTTAATTTCGAATTGATTTTGCTGTCGATTTCGTACTCAATGTGGAATAAACAGAATCCAGTGTAATATGGTTTCATGTACTCAAAAAATCTCATTGAACGATTACATGTAAAAAGAAATAAGCTTCATCGTAAATGCTGGTATATTCCACACATTAAAAATCGCAGAACTAAAATAACTATCCTGTTCGTTTTAGGTATAAATAAGACTGAGCTTTTTCTGATGTTTTAACAACAGCAAGGTTCAGTAAATGGTCTCATGGTTGGATAGGTTACATCCCTTGATCTTGAGTGCAATTGTCTGCCTATGTAAATTATATAGACAGGTTGTTATTTCAAGTCACTTCATGCGCAATGTTCCCCTAGTTTAGTTTTCATAAATATATCCAATTTTAAATTCTGTGGAAATTCTGTTCCATTCAAATATTTTGAAGTTAATCTTTTTGACCTCTAGTAGTTTCGCCCTTTAAATTTTGCATTTTTTCACCCCTGTACAGAGAATTGAATTAAAAGCGAGTCGTTTAACATGAGAATTCTGTAACAAGATCTAATCTTCTTTGAATCCGCTTTCCCTTATCCTGCCCCCCTCAGGGGGATACAACTATTGTATCTATGGGAATTGGCACTCCCAGGGGGAAAATGTGTGAGGGCCCGAGCTGAAAGTTAGGTAGGCCTTCTTTTTGTGGAAATAAAATGTTTTCTTGTAATGTTAAGGATCACTTTTTTCGGTTCACTGCTTTCCTGTTTTTCGACATCTACTACTTTCTTCTTCAACTTTTATCTTGTTTCATATACTTCTTTCCTATCTTACTGTTTATATGCCCCTTCTGCATAGATTCCGCATTCCCTTATCTCCATACTAAATGGCACCTTCCTCCTTCCTCTCTTCTATTCGCTCTTTTTTTCAGCGTTTAGGAAGGCTTAAACTAACATATAATCTAATAATCTAATCTTCCCTTATCCAGTCCACAAGATTAGAAGAACAACAAAAAGAATTAGTTCATTGAACACTGAATTTTCAAGTCAACATGGGATATATAGAGTGGCACAAAGCGGATTCCAATTCACCAGGGAACGTAGCTAGAGGGAGGGAGAGAGAACATCGGCAACTGTCCCCTTACGCAACCTATGACAGAACAGAGAGAACGTAAGTAATACCGGATTAACATAAAAGTACGCAAAGCAAAAATATAACGTTCCTAAACACTTAACATTGGTTTAACCTACAAACATTCAAAGTCAATGATGGCAAACACACTCCGGAGGTGTTCCAATGTAGCAAGGGGATCAGACAGCAAGAAAATGCTAACCACGTGATTGAGCTTAGATCCGCCAAACTTAACATGGCCTAGGTTTTAGAACACTGCCCTCATTAATAGGCTAATCTACAGAATATTCAAAATTGGATTGTTTCTTGATGAATAAAATCTCGTACCGCCGTAACACTATATGTTTAACTTTTTAACGTTCGCATTTGTACTCATATTACCGTTATCACAACCACCATCATTAAACTGGCGCCCTCATCAGGTAGTTACCTATATCAGAATGAGGAAGGAACTGACACTTGGCAATGAATTCCAACGAATACGAGTACATCAGAGAATTAATTTAACGAAAAATACAACATATTGAGGCTATTTTCGAAAGAGGGCCATATAGACCACTTGATTAAGCATTAAAGGTTTAAATACGTGCTCTGTAAATAGTCACTCAGCTGACACACTTCACCTGTTGAAATTTATTTTATCACTACGAGACCGAAAAATGTTGGCATTCATATGACCACAAAATCAATTTTGATGACCTTACTATTTACTAGATGCGTCATATTTTATGGAATTGTATCGTAAACTTTTCCGCTTCTGAATGAACTAATTCAATGTTGAAATCGGTAACAAAACTGGTGTCCCTTAACACGTTGTCCCTTAACCTACCTTCCTTTAAAACAAGATTTTAGCGTATGAGGTAAGATATCATCGTGTAATACTATTTTTTGCACTTTTTGGTAGTAAGACAGATGTATTCGTGTAATTAAGTTGACTGTTCAAGTCATCTATACTTCCGATCTAACTTAAACATCCGTAGCCACCACACAAACGTAGTAAACGTGTTTAAAAACACGAAAATGTTTGCCAAAATCGAGACAGTGATGCCATGGAAATAAAATTTTGGGCAAACTGTGAATTGTAGGTGTATCTTAAAGATCTTGAATCATTAATTCTTGATCATGACACCATGACATTCCTACCAACAAAGGCTTCATGAGTTGCACAAACAGCTTGAATCCAACGCCGCAGTTAAATGGATGATGTTTGTTGAGCCGGGCTTTACCTCCTTAGTCAGGACCGTCCAACGCCCATCACTGTTGCGTAGGATGAAACAGGGATTTCCTTCTTCTCTATTTACAAATACTTGTAGACTTCTAGTGCACAAGTACATCTATGCCCACAGCAGGGATTTCACTGTTTGTCACGGATTTTACTTCAAAGAAATTTACTGGGAATTGGATCAAATTTTGATTACCTGAATCTTTTATCGTCATTTTTCAATATTCAACGCATCGTTTGTTGCTTAATTGGGAGAGATCTAGGCCTTATTACTAGGATGGCGAATTCATATTATATCTATGAATTTTTTACTAGTGTTCTCTGTAATTTGTGAAAGTCCGATGCCATTGAGTGAGGTTAAGCCTTTGATCAGTTTTCCGTTGTTTTCGTTGGCTTTGACGATTGAAACATTAGAAGTTTATCTTTTTTACGGAATTAAATTAATTCTCAAACACTTTGGAATCATTTTTTTTTTTTAGAAATATTTCATCAACATATAGATCATCTTTAACATGCTAATGGAATGTTATGAGTAGTTGGTGACTGTTCCATTTGAGTTTTTTAAATTATGGTTTGTTACTAAATCAAAGTTTATCATTGTCTTATGTTCTCTTTAACTCACTTTAATTTTTGTTTTGTTTTTGTACACAATAACTAATTATTCAAAATTTCTTGAAATTTATGGGATTTAGTTACTGATGTTCATATTGCAATTTTGCTGTTACTTTTACGGGCTTCAAAAAACAGTATAATGAATAGCAATTCAGCCTAAAAAGGTTTGATCGATTTTCTAGAAGTAAAATCATAATTAAATTTTTCTTCCCAATAATTTTCTTCTAAGAATCTAAAGAAAATCACTATAAGGCAAAAAGAAAGATTGATCTTGTAGTTAATGATGAGTATTTTTGACTGCTGCTACTGAAAATCTCTTGAGAGCGTCAAAATCATTCTCGAGAAACATCAAAACTGAAGTTTGGACTCGTAAGTTTGTAATCAATGCAGTGATAAACTATAATGGCACTTGGCTCGCCCTTGTGTAATTTTGATGAAATTCAAAGCAATTTGAGGTCCTCATTAACGAAGGAATTGTGAAGGGAGGACTCGTCGTCGTGACCTTCGCGTTAGGTGTGGTCACGCGTACACTGATCAAGTAATGAGAAATAATATCTTGAGGCTTTGCAGTGTTTACTGAGCTTTCATTTTTTTTTTCTTAGTAAAAAAAATGTACCATAAGATGCAAGAAAGAAGTCAGTCCTTCACCTAAAGGATTTGCGACGCATCGTCAGCAAAGACTACGCTCTCCTTGCTTAAATTTCCATGTTCATCTTTGTGCCTTGAAACATAGGCGTGCTCACAAAACACCCTGGGCACTAAGCGTTCAACAACGCCTCTCGTACAAGTCTTGTGTGTGTCTATTTATTGAGCTAAGGACGACTACTTGTCCTGAATTTCCACTTCCACTCGAATATGAGTGAGAAACTTCTGAACCACGAGAACAGGACGCGGTTTTTCTTTTTTCTCTGTGATGTGATTCTTATTTATTTTTCATTCTTCTGAATAAAACGCAAAAGCTGCGTCTGATTTCTGACGCAGCTTTTGCCTCATTGTATAATATTTACTGACTAGGTAAAGCCTTAACAGAAATTCGCTGTGAAGATGGAGAGTGGCACTATATCCTGAAATTAGAAGTGATGATGTATTGATGTTTTTGTTGCATTTTTATTTGAATGAATTTTGAAGTTTTCGTTGTCATCGCTGTCACGTTACATTTAAACAATTTGAGCAATTTAAACGATTTAAACGATTTAAACAATTTAAAAATTTTTTTTACCACAAGTGATACAGCAATAGGTTGTATCTTAAGTTTAGTACAATGGACACATTTGAGCATAGTTACTTGTGGGCCCGAATAAGTTCAGAAACTTTTAGGACATCCTAATATCAAGCTATTTTTAACGTGTACAGTTATGTTTAACCTAATTTACTTAACCTAGGGGCATAAAAGACTGATCATGTTTCGATGCTTAATATTTAAACAAAAAAAAATAGTTAACATGCGCTAGATGAGAACAGTATATTCAAGAAAATTGATCAGGAGCATAAAATCTATATTATCATCGTAGATTACCTTAGCAAGATAAGTCGTCTCAAAAGAAAAAAGAAATTGACCAGAAGAATTACCCTATGTCATTAATATTTCGATTGGAAGAGGGATTCAAGATTTGTTTTGAAAGCTTTGTAAGAATTTTTTCCACGGATCTCAGCAGGGATTCTATTCCAATTCTTAGTTCCAATAAAGAGGATACTGTGTCGTGACCGAGATTTTGAATAATAAGGAAGTATGAAGTTACTTCTGTTCTGTGTTAAATGGTCATGATAACCTGTTTGAGCAGTGAATAATTGTTTGAGTTCTCTGTCACCATCATCAGTTAGTGTTTTATACATGAAATTACATATAGAGAGGTTGTAGAGATCAAAAATCTTGAATATTTTTAAGATTTTGAATGAAGCATTTGTGTGAACATTAAATTCGAGTTTCATAACAGTTCGAATGGCTCTTTTTTGCTATCCAAAGAGCAGATTGGTTTTATTTTTATCAGTACCGTGCCAAGCTTCTAGTCCGTATTGTAGATATGGTGAAATGATCGTTCGATAAAGTATTTTCAAAGCTTCTTCAGGCAATATGTTTTTTACTTTATGAAGGATTCCAACGGATTTTGATAATTTAGTACTGATACGTGCAATATTCTCTTTGAATGTCATATGTTTAATACAATGCCCATAAATAAACAGGAGTTGGTTTCTTCAATTTCACCATCTCAAATTTTAATGTGTGGAAGAGACATTTTTCTCTTGTATGAGAATGTAATGTATTATGTCTCCTTGATCGGTATTGAAGCGTATTTCATTAGCTTTAAGTCACATTGAAACATTTTGCAGCTCATTATTTATCCTCTCTGCAATTAAAATTGGATTTTCATTTGGAAGAGCCGTAGAGAGCGTGCTGTCTTCGGCAGAAAGTATGAATTTGAAGAATGAAGTAAATTTAACTATATCGTTGACAAAGATCAAAAAGAGAAGAGGCCCAAGGACCGACCCTTATAGAACTCCATGGTTGATTGTCAGCAGTTCCGATTGTGCATCGTCTACGCCAACATATTGCTTTCGATTTGTTAAGTATGATTTAAACCAATCATGTGCAACTTCTCTGATGTCATTACAGTGTAGTTTCGATAGTAAAATCTTATTGTCCACACAATCGTATGCTTTTCGAAAGTCATGAAATACGGAGAAAACAAGCTTTCCTTCATCTACGAGCACATTGGGATAAAACATTACATTGGGATAAAAAGGTATAGTAAATGATTTAATACAGCCTCTGTCGTCGATTTTTTAGAACGAAAACCGTATTGTGTGTCGTAGAGAAAAGATTGCATTGATATCTTCTATACTTCATAATTGTTTAGCAGCCCTTCAGTTTCTTTACTCTCAAATATGAGCGAGTCTCTAGAGGTCTGCGTTGTTTATTTTCTATGAGAAGAAGAAAAAGAAGAAGCATGGGTTCCCTAACCGGTGAGTCGTGAGTCCCTGGGGGCCATGCAGCCTAGGCAGGGGAGTCGTGAGGTCTTTGCAGACATACCTTGAATTTTATTCGATTTATCAAGCGAATTATTTCCTGAATGCTTCTTACACTCATCTCATCAAATAAACTATAAGCCAAATGGCTGATTGTGAAGCAGATACGGAAATAAAAACGTTTGAAACCAGTGCTGTAATTGGTCACCGCAGCACCAATCATTAAATGCTATTCCTCGTTCAGAGGGAAAATAGCCTATTTGATTGCGTTTTCTCAGGCCCTTACGGTTTTTTTACTGTCATGCGTTTTAAATATTTTTATATTTCTGTGCAGGGTTTGATTGAGCTGGTGCAGAGTCTACAGGATGCGATGGTGGTGGAACAACAAACGTTCGACACCCTCACTCTGCAGCTGGAGACGACCAGCGATCCTGTGGTGCAGCAGCGGCTGTCTGCAGCGCTCTGCACCAGCCAGACCAGACTCGCCAGACTGTGTGCGCGCAACATGAGGTGCTTCTCGCAGGTAAATGCAAGCGTATCATTTTATGTGTTCCTATTTTAGTACTTGCTTTTCTTTGGGGGATAGAGACTGTCTACAGCTCTTTGCACCGGCTAAACTAAGCGTCCTCGACTTCTGTTTTCTTTACTCTTTTGATTTGTATCTCGCAAGTGCGGCACTCTTACTGCGCTAAAAGTTTGTCGTTTCTTTGGTTTTCGTTCATCTAAAAATTAACATAATCTAGATTGTCTGGTAAGCTATTCAATTGTCAATGTTCTATAAAGCCTTTTATTTACATCTTGATCGGGTGTGTATATTTTATGTTATATGGATGCCTGCAATTTTTTCGACAACTTTGAACTGCGTTTCTTAGCCCCTGGCATCTACGAAAAGTTGAAGAGTTGACATCTACGTGATTAAGCTGAGTTATCCGACAGCCAAAATCACATCCAAAGAATCAAACACAGGAAAAGCGTTTTTTGATGTATCCAATAATTTTATTCAGTGGTTAGATGGGAGATTTTGCTAGCTTCCGCAGCGTGTGTTCTTCAATATGATGCGTGCTGTCGAAAATTTATTACAACGTTCACTGTGAGACTTGAAATGCGATGAACGATTGCAAACTCGATTTTCAGTTCATATCAAAGTGAATTTCAGTCAATGTAAAGATGTGTTACGAACTTTGAGTTATGTTTTTCGTCGAAGATCTATTCTCGTGTGTATTTAGTGTTCAGTTTTTAAACCTTTTTCTTGGTTCGGATAAAATCAGAAGTTATTGGTTAGATCAGTTTTCTCTCACAAAAATTTAGAAAGTATGAACATTGAGGAGTAACTGTCTTATTCAGACAAATCCTCTGTCAAGTTTTTTAGTGAAAAATAACTGTTGGCATCGTTCGTTATCTTTTTTTTTGCTAATTCTGATTGAGTCTGATGCTTAATTAGTGCAATTCTATTATCAAATCATTTCGAAGCAGTACATCAATCATCAAATACTTTTTATGTTTAAACTAATTGATGTTATGTTTAAAGTAATTGCAAGGCATTTTAAAATTTATTCTCATCGCTGAATTTATTGCATTATTTACTTCATGTCACGTTAACTTTAAGGCCTTAGCAGACGTCAATCGTATAGCTGAAGATTTCTTTCTGAAAATGCATACGATTAACTGAAAGAAGAATTTTTCGTGCTAAACTGATCATAAACTTAATTTTTCAAAAATTTCACTGTAACTTTGTTCTACACAAGTGGTCCAATAATATTGTCCGTTACCTCGGCAGCTTGACTGCTATTTAATAACAACCGAGTGGGTTGCTTCGTCATAATAAAAGTTCCGTAGAATTTACTCTATACTGTGCAGTGATGATGCAATTTTCTGACACTGAAAATTACTTGATAATGTAAAGAGAAAAATGAAGCGGGAATATATCAGCTAACCGCCATTCTCATGCCTTTACTTTAATACATGGTGCAAAGCTTATCTAGATAAAAAAGAAAGAAAAACCGAATGCTACCAAAAAGTTGATGCCAAGAGTCAACAACTCGGTTTTTGAAATATGTAAGGTCCTCATGTTTAATAATTGGTGAAAATACTACAAAAAGTTTTCTTAAAATTTTTGAAATAACGAGTTAAATAACTTAAAAATTACATTTTTCATTCACTATAAGATAGAAAATATGGGAAAAGACCTTAATGAACTAATGGAAAGGAAACCGCAGAGACGGTGTAGTGACCTATTGAATAAAACATCGTTAAAAACTTCCTGATTATCTGCAAAAGCTGAGTAGTCGAAAAGCAAAGAGCAAAAAAGGGGTTCGTGCGCTAAATTCAAAAGAAAGAATTTGGTCATGATATTTATACGCATTCTTCGTGAGTTCTGAATTCAAATCGAATCAAGCGGGATCTAATTTTGTCTTATCTCATTTTTACTAGTAAATATTTCCGATAGTTCTTTTTCCATTGATGATCAGTGGATCATTTTCCTCTTCACAGTTCTCGGAAAATAGAAATTCTGGAATGCCGCATTTCAAGAAACAGGTTATTACAGTCCCCATTGGTTTGGGCCAAATTTCAAACACGTGTTACTATTCTCAAGCGTCGTACGGGGTAACATGTTGTACGCAACTAAGTGCTCTAAATATTTCCACAGGCTTGATTAGTGTAAATTAAATTCATTTGTCATTTTTAAGCTCAAACAGGCAGTTTAAATTGCACGAGGGTTATCGCTTTTTGAAACTCCTATATGTAACCCTCCAAAAATGCATTTTTTAGTATACATGACACTAAAGTTGTTAAAAATTAACTTGGAGTATCGTTCTCCTAAATTTCGGAATATTTTCTTGAAGGTATGTTCACTCAAAATTATTTGAAAAGAGGGTATGTTCACAACAATATTATTGTTGGCTCACAGCACGACTTTAATAGTGACTGGCACCAGTTTACGTCATAGCTTCACTAGTGCCTGGTGCGGGTTTACGGCATGACGTAACTAGTGTTCGGTGTTGGTTTACGTCATGAAGTAACTAGTGTCTGGTGCGGGTTTACGTCATGACGTCTCTAGTGTCTGGTGTTGGTTTACGTCATGACGTAACTAGTGTCTGGTGCTGGTTTACGTCATGACGTAACTAGTGTCTGGTGCGGGTTTACGTCATGACGTAACTAGTGTCTGGTGCTGGTTTACGTCATTACGTAACTAGTGCCTGGTGCTGGTTTACGTCATGACGTAACTAGTGCCTGGTGCTGGTTTACGTCATGACGTAACTAGTATCTGTCGCTGGTTCACGTCATGACGCAACTAGTTTGGTTCTGGTTTACGTTATGACGTAACTAGTTTGGTGTGGGTTTACGTCATAACGTAGTGTCTGGTGGGGGTTTACGTCATGACGTAACTAGTCTGGCGCTCTGGTGTCGGTCGTTTAAGGTTCGTTAGAGGCGGGCATCTCGGACCCTCGGCACTTCCTTACCCTCTCGCTGCACGCTAGGCAAGTTTGGCCAGATGCAGCATGAGTCACGGTAGCTATGAGTATCACCGTTCGACTCGTTCCTTTCATTGTGTCGTACAATTCTTAACCATAGTGACGTCGTATTTTGTGGGTTTTCTAAATACTACTTTTTTCTTGTTTTGAATTGTGTTTTTCCTAATTAAATTCATTTTATCTGTGTTTCATGCATTTTATATGATGTATACTCAGTTTGAGGTACGTGAAATTCAGTTATCGAGGAAATATCTCACTTTTAATAAAGTTTTACTTGAAAATATTACTCCTATGCTTGTAATTGAGGGTCTTCAGTACAATTCTGAGGCTTGCCTTCTTAGGCCTATCAAAATTCAAATCCTATTGATGCCTCAATCGCTAGATTAAGGCACATATAACTTAACCTGAGTCTTGATTTTTCGAGGCAAAGAGCTACGTAAGATGTGCATTGCTCACGTTAAACCCAACTGCTAATGATCGTGTGGCTGGTGGTGTTGTGCTTATACTTCTGAATGTACTTGAAAAATTTATTTCAGCATTGTGTAAGAATTCTGTTCGTGTTTTGAATCATCAAAGCATCATTTCAAACGATCTAATGTATAATAACTTCTTAATGCTCATGAAACTTATCTTCTCGAGAAAGGTCAATGCTCATGAATGGAAACTTTTATGATCAGTTTTCCCGAGCTATAAATTCTTCCGAATGATAAGCTAGCTAATTTTTCGTGTATGGTAGAATTTTATGTAATAGTTACTCACATAAATGATGAATTTCATACATTATAACTTTTTCAGAAACACATGGTTTCAAAATTAATACAATCAACTCTTCATTTATACTTCATCTTTTGTTCGCCTCAGCTTATAGGGTTCACTTGAGTTAAGTATCCTGTTTTTATCGATATAAGTTTGGGTTCTCTCAAATTACACCTGTCACTTGAGGATCGAGTAAATTCGCTCTCATAACTGGAAGAAAGGGTCGCAGGTCCAGCCAATTCCGTTAATGTATGACCATCCTTGGTCTGCGAACATCCGTTTGACCGTACTGACGACGCTGAGGCCGGCCGTAATTTGATGTGGGTCTCCTACATTATTGTGTCAGTATGACGCCAACAGTGGAGGTGTGAGGGTGTGTCAGTGGTGTTGCTATTGGATGAATACATCGCTGGGCGGTCGTTTCGAAGTGCAGTAGCCTGTAAATGTGAAAAATAAGTTTAAATAATTGTTCAGTATTATGACCAAGCTGAAAATTCATTGAAGGAGGAAGATTTTGCTCCGTGAGCCATTTCATTTATTGAAAATTTCAGTTGATTTGTCGTGTAGTACCTCAATTTGTATTAGTGATTTATTTTCTATCACATGATAAAATTGTCTGTTATACAACACATTCCCTCAAAGGTTTTCTACACGGCTGGTTTCACACGGCTTACACGGCTCATAGGTTTTTTACACAAATAACTTCGTAGTCATACTTGGTTTGTGCAAAAATTCACACGGAGTTTAAAGTGCACGAGGGTTATTGCTTGAAAATTTGATCAACAATTTCAGTTTCGTCTTTCATTCATCTGTAACTGGACGATGATCTGTTGTTCAAATTGAAGCTCAGTTGGTCAGAAAATGAAAGTTTCTGCTTACTGGGTGAGTAATGTCACTATTCTTAATTTTTTCAATTTAATTTAAGTGCTTCAGTTTTATCAATGTAATCTAATTTAAATTCCTCGATTCAGTATGGCAAGCTGAGATGTACAGTCGGAGATTGAATTATTTTAGCAGAGTTGTTCTCTAACTACTTGAATTTCAGCTGGGCTACGCATCTTAAGTGGTAAACTACAAATGGTACGGTATATGACAGAGGTTCCCAACCAGGGGTAAATTTACCCTTATGATTAAAAAGTGATATAGTCGAGGGAAAAAAATTGAAGAATCTGATAATTTAAAAAATATTTCATTTATATTGAATTTTCTTGAATGAGAGAGAATACAAAGAAAATGTGTGTTTTGTATGGGAATTGGGGGCAAATGGAGGAATACACAAAGCCGAGGGGTCAATGATGGAGGAAAGTTGAGAATGACTAGTGTAAGATATAATCGGCAGCGCATCTTTATTGAGATAACTATAGCGTGCAAAAACTTACTGGGACGTACGTGACAAATCTAGCTCACACGATTTGTTGTTTAGGTAAATTTAACTTATCGTATTATTCTTTCAGTAGCTCTGGAAAGTAAATAGGTCAGTCGAAAAAGTGTAGTTAATAATTTTCACAATTGTAATCCAGTATCTTGAAAGCCTCCCCCTTTCTTACATTCAGCGCTTTATGAAAGATATGCTCCTACGGGGAAATTGTGAGGTCTTGAGCTGAGAGTTAGGCAAGTCTTTTTTGTTGAAAGAAAATGCTATTGGTTTTGTTAAAAACCATCTTTTTTTGGTTCACTGCTGTCCTGTTTTTCAGCACCTCTGACTTTCTTCCTCAACTTTTATCTTATTACTTAACCTTCCTTCTTATCTTACTGTTTTTATGCGCACGGGATCCTTCAGAGGAACACCCTTTGTGCATAGATTTCCCGTTCCTTTAACTCTATACTAAATGGGGCCTTCATCCTTCCTCTCTTTGAATATCTTTGATGGGGGTAAAGGGAGGCTAAAACTAATTTATCGTTAATTATTTTCAATTTATGAAAGCATAGTTAAGTTCTATTTAAAAACTGCTGTGAACTTTGTGTTCCTTTTATAGAATTGATTTATTTCCAAGAAAGTATTGAGTACATGAACTTCTATGGTTGAATTTTTCAAACTATAAAATGATCTTCGATTCAATTTTTGAAAACGACTTTCACTTGCTACAAATCTGCGGAGGGGCGTCAAAGCATTTCTTGTACTATGGCTCCTTTATTTTCTAATTTTTATTAGAAATAAACCACCTATAACTTGATTCTTAAATTCTTTGATGTTATGCTCAAAGGGTGGATATAACGCGATCATAGGTCGTAGTGGTATTGTCCTATAACTGAAGTTGTTTTATTGAAAGTATTTGCAAAATTTGCTAGGTACCTTGACTTGGAATTTATTCTTAAACTGCCTAGGTGTATTAGCAATCGATGCAATCTCCTCGATCTTTTGATAATCCACACAAGTCAACTAAATTTCAGCACTAGTAGGTTCACTGCTCCCTATCAACCTGACATGATTTTTTTTCAGTACTTGCTGCTCATCGTTACCGTAGTCGTATTCATTCGTTTTCATAATACGATATGCCATGATATTAACGTCTGCTCACAAAGAGTATGATTGTTTTTCTTGTATCCAGACGGTGTTTTACTTCGTTCATGCATCCCCCAATTTCAATCTTACGTGAATGATTTTATCTCAACTATGTTGTGCTTCAGTGCACGTGTAAAAGCTCGCCGATGTTTTATTCCACTGCAACTGAGCAGTCGAATTCTATTCTAGATCGGGGAAACTGTATTGACTTGACTCAATGGCGCTCAATAAACGAGCTGCGCTCCAGTTTTTCTCGAGTGTCTGTGTGGCTTCACAAGAACTCGAACCTTGGGGATTGTAAGGAAACCTGAGCTGGATCGGTAGCGTGTTATTTTCAAAGTCTGGTACGTATGCGTTTTTTATAAAAGCATTAACCCTGAGCATTCCACCGATATGCAACTTGAAATTGGTCGAATTTAATTAAAAAATCAATGACGAATCTTATTAAATAAAGAAATCGATTACCGTGCGTGTATCTAATGATTTCTCTATGCTTTAAGCTCAACTTAGAATTAACAGATCATTTAAGGTTTTGAACTGCCGCGATATGAGTTTCGTGAAGCATGTCTTTCGTCCGGTTGCCACGAAGGCTAACGCGATACAGAGATCTAGTAACCTCGCCGGCGCGACAGCGATTGTGCTTTCTTTGCTCAGTGACCCCCGGCTGCCTTCCTCTGGGAAGTGAAACGCTGCTGTGGAGCAAGCAGGTCACGAGTGAAGACTACGTATTACGTCGACCAGACCTACACGTCACTCCAGCCATCCAGTGCGAGCGTCGAGTCTTCGCCTCAGTTCAAAATATTGTTGCCATCCAAGTCTATGCTAATGCGCCGCTATTATTCGTAGAGTGATTCCACGAGGCTGGATATATTGCTTCCACGACGTAGCATATATTGCTTTCACATCGAAGCATATATTATTAATTGCTTCCACGTCGTGGCATACATTGTTTCGACGTCGTGGCATACATTGCATCCACGTCGTGGTATACATTGTTTCGACGTCGTGGTATACATTGTTTCGACGTCGTGGCATACATTGCATCCACGTCGTGGTATACATTGTTTCGACGTCGTGGCATACATTGCTTCCACGTCGTGGCATACATTGTTTCGACGTCGTGGCATACATTGCATCCACGTCGTGGTATACATTGTTTCGACGTTGTGGCATACATTGCATCCACGTCGTGGTATACATTGTTTCGACGTCGTGGCATACATTGCTTCCACGTCGTGGCATACATTGCATCCACATGTTGGCATATATATTGCTTCCACATGTTGGCATATATATTGCTTCCACATGTTGGCATATATATTG
>JACJUY010000107.1:103063-144542 GCA_014220935.1 Platorchestia sp. MABIK | reverse complement strand
ACACATGTTGGCATATATATTGCTTACACATGTTGGCATAAATATTGCTTACACATGTTGGCATATATTGCTTACACATGTTGGCATATATATTGCTTACACATGTTGGCACATATATTGCTTCCATATGTTGGCATATATATTGCTTCCACCTCGTGCACATAATGTGAGAGAAATTAATGTTGAATATCGGCAAAGATTCTTCATTCAGATTCTCACATAGTATCAAAAATGTAACAAAACGGAAAGACGCAGTACGGCAATCCATAAAAAGTCCCTCGAAATTTTCTTTAGAAGGCAAAGAAGCTTTGAAGATATCCGAAGACTTGAAACTGCAAGTTCAAAAGAAACTTTTTTTGTTAGTAGTTCGAAATTCATTATGCTAGAAATTCCATTTTAATTTGCGTCTTCTCCGTTTTCAATTATCTATTGCTCTCAGTCGCTGATAATTAATCAACCGGTTTCTCCAAGAGAGACGTGACGAACAAGGAACTTTCTTTGCCGAGCTTAAAGGGTGCTTACGCGATACTGTTCAAGGAAAAGATTTTAATTGAAGCCATTAGAAGTTTAAATGAAACCGCTTCACGTGTTTATTTCATAAAATAAAATTCCAAAGAGGTTTTTTCTCTGAATTTTTACACCTTCAAACATTGCTACCAACTTTTGAAATGTTGCCACGTAAAAAGCAGAATAGAAACGAATCTTCTTGTCCGACAGAAATTTTAAGGTAAATCAATTTAGGGAATGTCGACCGAGCCACTTACAAGTACGACCACCGTGAAATATCTCAGGACTTTCGCACATTTAAAATCAGAGGAAATTTCCCCGCAATTCAGATGAATTCCGTTGACATTTAAATTGACCAGAAGAAAACTAAACCACTCTGTAGTTTATATTTTTGGATCTTCAATGGTCTTAATTCATTAAAGTTCAAGCAAATCGAGGCTTTAAATTTAATGTGTTAATATTAATAGTGGCCAGACTCCAAAAGAGGTGACCAAATTTTATCCATATAGAACTAAGGAAATAAAAAGAAATAAATAACACTTGCCCCAGTAGCAAAAACAATAAGGAAAGCTAGTAAAGTAACCAGAAAAATAGAGTAAATAAAGAATAATTAACACGAACGTCAAAATTTCAAATAATTGCTTCCACGTCGCCGCATGTATTGCTCCCACGTCGCTTCATGCATCGCTTCCACGAAACGTGTATTGCTTCCACATCACAGAACATATTGCTTTTACATCGCCGCATGTATTGTTTACACGTACGCCGCCGTATATTTAGGTTCTGTACTGCCGAGTTCATTGCTGTCATATTGCCATTCGTGTTTTCATTTCGCCTTTTCATTACTTTTAAATCACCGCATTTGTTTTAATTTAACCTTGTTTTTATTTCTAAGTTTTTATTGCTTCTATCTCGTCAATAATACTTTTTCCTAAAGTTTCATAAGTTTTCTTGCAAAAAAATTTACCTCATTTTCCTTCAGTGGGAATATCTTCAGGTAGTAAAGTTGCTTTTTCATGTTTTGGCGTTCACTGATGCCTTCCACTGGTTAGCGTTGCGCTGGCCGAAAGTCAATTTTCTAGATGGGAACCGATTTTGAAATGCGATCAATTTTTGTCAGTATAGTTGTCGCGATTCTCGTATGGCTGTATTGACTCTATTTATTTAGCCTGCAATTCTTTCAACATTCCCGGTAACATTGTCGAAAACTTTCGTTTTTCCTCATATGCTTTTCCAACAATCTTAAACTTTTTGGGGCGATGCGTTGAACTCGCGTGTCTGGAATTATTTACACTTGGCTGTTGTCGCTGGCGTTGGCTGCGTCTCAGAATTAGTTCAATTACAGAGGAATTATTGGGGCAGCGTACACCCCCTTGCCAATCATACATACCTCGCAAGCTGAAGGAATTTAAAATTCGGCTCATTGCTGCCTTTGCTAATTTGTGGTGATTTTGCTTTAGTAAGGAAGCGCTCCCCTCAGGGGGATACCACTATTGTATCTATGGGAATTAGCGCTCCCAGAGAGAAAATGTGAGACTCCGAGCTGAGAGTTAGGTAGGGCTTCTTTTCGTCGAAATAAAATGTTTTTTGTTAGGTTGAAGACCATAATTTTTTCGGTTCACTGCTATCCTGTTTTTCAGCACCTCCTGCTTTCTTCTTCAACTTTTATCTTGTTACGTGAACTTCTTTCTCAACTTATGTTTCTATGCCCCTTGTGCATATATTCTGTGATCCCTTATCTCCATACTAAGTGGCGCCCTTCTTTCTCTTTTTGGATCGCCTTTGTTACGGATAGGGAGGCTTAAACTAACATCTAATCTGTAGGGAAGTGCCCTTAATTTCCCACAGAATTGTTTCTTATGTTATTTGAGGACATTACTACAACGATTTCAATCCTGCTTCTCGTGTACGGCGGAATAAAGCGGCAAAAATGAGGAAGGGATTTTTTCGATAAACATTCATTGCTCTCTGATTATTGTCATGATCAACTATGATCAAGCAATAACTATTACAGCGCTTAATGGTTTTAGCGTAATGTAGTTTTAATTCTAATGGTTTGGTTCCTATAATAGTTACAAATTTAGTCATGATATTCTCAGCTTCACATCCGAACAAGTTAGCACATGAACAAACATCCAATGCCGTCATGAATACGTTTGAGAAATGTTATACCCGTTGCCGTGCCGTGTGGGTGAGCTTGATCAACTCCGTATAATTCTGATCAGGTATTGGAGCCTCCATCATATTAGATTATGTAAACAGGGCTTACTTGAACAGGTCTGGAATTTGGTTAACTCTTGGTACATCGTTCGTAAAAAAACTTTCCTGCAACTCTTTCAATACGCGGAGAAAAGCTCATGTAGCAATTCATTTCACGACTGTCGTAAGATGGTGCATATTATCATGAATTCTTCTCTCGTAACTGGAAAATTTTTTAAAGTTCATCACTTTCGTGTTTTTGATATCTATCCTGTTTTTATTTCTGAATTTCTTTTTTAGGATGAAATTCTTGTTCTCATCTTAATCTTGTAATAGTGCCCATTAAGGTGTTGAAAATTTTTTAAACTTACATGCAAATAACCGATAAACGGTCAATATATGGTCAATTTTGCGTAGTGACAATTGTCTTTACTAGCGAATAATTTTTGTATAAGTAAGAGTTGTAAGCAACGTAAGTACGCTACATTCAAATTTCGATTACTTTTTACACCACATGCAATATTCTGCAAAAAACTAGTAGCACTGCTCCTTTGGGATGGACCAATCGTTCCTGAAGACTTGAATGGCTCCTGGCGAGCAGTTAATTCAATTTTCAGGTGTGGAGAGCCTCATCCCACTAATGCCACTCCCTCGTTTGCAGTTGGCGGAGGCCTGGAGATCTGTTTGCTTTCAAGACGCTTGCTTGCTTCACTGCACCTTGTGCTCACTTATACGATCACGTCTGTGTTTCATGGGGCTCTTGCAGGTGGTCTTCCTGTGTTCCCGTAGTTTTTTATCTTTTCAAACTGTTCTTGGTTTTCATGCATGTTTAGAATATTTTTCATCACTTGCGACGAGCGATCAATCAGTGCGCTTCTGCTCATATTTCTTACGAGGAATGTATTTTGAAGTTTGAAAACATGAAATAATTTTTCCGCTGAAAATTTTTGCTCCTGGTCATCAAAAATTTATCCCCTCTGGCTGTCACATGTTGCATTTCACTTGAAATGTTATTGTTTTATCCAATCTGTGAAGGAAGCTGCACAGAAATGTCTGATGCTGCATTCGAAGCTACAATAGCAAAAGGACTTGATATGTTATTCATTGTAACTGTTATTGCTTCTGGAGCTTAGCTGCGTGCTCAAAACATCGTTTGTAACAAATCAATCATTTCTACTCATACGATGATGTCCACCTATGGATTAGTAATATAGGCTCTGTTTTCGTTTTGCTGATCGTCAAATTAAAACGACTTCATTGTTTTCCACTTATTACTACTGATGCTACGAGTGAATTTATATCACTACTGATATGAAATCCCGAATGCATGCACAATATACGAGCAGATTTCTACCCGCGCATATATTTGGACTTGAGTGAAAAAATTTTCCTCATTCCCAATCACTTAGCTCATTACCAGAACTCACTACTCCTACCCACTAATCAGCGTTCAGACGAGATTATTTGGTAGAGTCCGTTCTATAATGTAGTTAGATCGTCAAACAATTGCAGAGCTAAGAATTTCTGTGTTGAGAAAAAAGACAAGGATATAACCTCTCAACTTATTAATAAGACCAATGTAGTGTCTTTACGAGGTAGCTCATCTTTCGGCGACCGGAACAGCTAGGAGATGAATGAATCATACGAAATACTCAAGAGATATGAAAAAATTACTCTCTGTGATTTCCATCACAAAAAACTATTACTAACAACTATAAGAACTATAAATATAACAGCGGATCATTTGTGACATTATCTACGTAGATGATTGAAAAACGTAACTAATGGAACTAATTTACTGATGAAATTATTATAAATTCCACTACTACAATAGCATTACAAAATACAAGCCTGTAATGAAATTTTCATTAATTTTCCAGCTTTCACGCACTGGAGTCGTTTATGTAGTTTTTTACGCCGCTTATAAAAATATGCGCGTCCTTGGTAAATTTCACTCCTGATTTTCTACTAAAGGCTGCTACTCTGTGGTCAAATCATCTTTCTGTTTATTATGATGTTCTGTCGAAAATTTAGTTATGTGGGAAATGCCCCCAGAGAATGCGGTTTCCAACGTTGTTTCTGATATTGTTTCTTTCCGTGCACAATCGCATTTTTGTCGTTTGTGAAATTCTACGCATTCATTAGCTATTAACTTACTTAGGATTCATTAATCATGTCTGAAAACTCAAGACACTGCAGTGCTGTTCGAGCAGATGTGACTGTAAACAGTATCAGTTGTCGCTGCTGTGAGTCTTGCTACACTTTGCATTTGTTGGTCGATATAGCGTAATTTCGACCTCAAAAATTCATGAATATAGGGCATGAGGTACAATTAATGAGACAAAATAATGAAAAATATAATTATTAGAAATTGTGATATGAATGAACAGTATCCAAGATATGAAATCTACAGAAATAATTCATTGCAAGAACATGAAATCCAGTTCAAATTAATGAAAATGACAAGGAAAGTACACCTTATAACTATAATATTCATTTCTTCCCTATGGGAGTAGCACTCCCAAGGAGAAAATGTGAGGTCCCAAGCTGAGAGGCGGTCTTTTTGTTGAAATACAATGCGTTTTGTAATGTGAAGGACCACCTCTTTTCGGTTCAATGCTATCCTGTTTTTCAGCACCTAGTACTTTCTACTTCAACTTATCCCTTGTTTCATGAATTTCTTTCTCAACTGTTACCGTTTCAATACACCTAGCGCATTTATTCCGCGTTCCCTGATCTTCACATTAAATGATGCCTTCCTCCTTCCTCTCTTTGAAACGACTTTGTTGCGGTTAGGGAGGCTCAAACTAACATGTTATCTTTCATTTTTTCTTGAACAATTTGAGCAAACTTTCTACTTGCAAATGATTTTCGTCGGGAGACTAAATTGGTGTGTTAATTTATTTTTTAATATTGTGCACACATTAATTAACAATATTATGCTAATTTTTTCGCTAGTTTTCCTCTCTTCGCTTTTTGAGCGCTTGAAATTTTTCTGAAGTTTTGGACATCGAGAAGGAAAATGTGACTTTGCCTTATTCATGAAGCGAGTTGTAAATTTTTGTCTCAGGGCTGCCAAAAAGCAAACTTTAGCTTGAAATAAAAGGCGGGTTCCTGCCTTACACTACACATTTCGCATCACAAAAAAGGTACTGCTAATGTTAACTTGTTAATGCGCTTCATTAATTAGGCAATGAAAACATGATCAATTTAATAAGTTGAAGTTCTTTCTCGTCCAGTCTGTTCCATTTCAATCACTCATTTCTACATATCCTGGAAGAAGCTTTGAGGTTTGAATAAACTGGATGTACCAAAATGCAGGCATGCTGCTGCCTATTTTGTAAAAAAAAATCGTTGCCCTTAATTAAGGAATATGATATTCTACGTTGAAAAAATCCTTTTAAAACCTGAGAGTTTCATGAAATAATTTTACCTTGAATGGAAAATAATTCTTACCTTCTATTCTCTTAGAAGAAGGCGTTTATCCAAAAAAAAAAACAAATATATTTCACAAAATTAATGCGAAGAACTTCGACGTAAATCTTACACCATTTTCAGTTCTGCTTTCAACGGCTCCGTACGATTACGCATACAAGCTAGGATTACTTTATTTTTGTGTCTAACCTCGATCTTTCTCACGACCCCCGAATTGCGATTTCGTGGCTCTTGTGGTTAATTCAGTAACGACGCAGCACTCGTTTGCTGTTTGCTCTAGGTTTGCATTTTGTGAAAGGGCGTCGCTTGTGAGTCGGTAAAGGTTTCCTGGCGGCTCGAGTAATACGCTAGTGCAGGGAATTTCCTTTTCGAAAGTTTTTCCGGACTACCCCGCTTTGCTGCTAAATAGTTAAACTCCCATCGACACCATAACAACAGATAACCATCGACGTCATAAATGAATGCAAACAATTGAATTGTATGAATAGCAATAGGGTAAATTTTATCGGTAGTAGAGAATCTAAACAATTTCTGCGAGACCCAACCCATCATGAACCCGCGCGCTGCTGTTCAAACACCACGTCTCACTGAGCTGAAATCGCTCCCATCGTCCCGTTCATATCTATAGTGATTGGAATTGATGACGCCGAAGTCCCGCAATGGCCGTGCAAGGAATTTCTTTGAAACGGATTTTAATCCAGCGTCTATAAGGGGTTCATTGGTTTCCATAAAAATGGATGGGGTTCTATGTCTCGGCGAAGGTAAAGAACATCTGCAAACCGGGTAAATCGCTCACCGATCAACTTCTCTCAAGAATTTTTCTTTGGTGTTTCCATATTACCACTGGCAGCAGTCACTGCATGTTGTATGCCGCTCGCCTAGATAAGCACTGAATTTTTCTCGTTCCCTCTTCCTTGTCTTCTTCGTTAATTATAAGGATGCCGTCGTACTGCGTAGCTAACTTATCTTCAAGTCAGCGTGTCTTCCTCTTTCTTTCCTTTTTCTTATTTCCCATTACCGTCTTTCCCTTCCTCTTTCGAGCATTTCCTTTCTATTGTGAAAGTCTGCTTCAGACTGACGTACAAACAACTGTTTGTCTTCTAGTTTGTGAGCGTTTCATTGGCTGCGGTTTTATTTGCGTTTGTTTTCTGTTCAGTTTCACCGTCTATCGAGACGGTTTTTCCGGTCGTGTCGCTAGACGTTTGCGCATCTTCTTTTTATTTGTGAACTCTAATATATGTTATTTAATTCGAAAAATTTAAACGTGTAGTAATTCGTAACATTTTTTTTCCACTACATTACCGAGTGAGTTGTTTTTACTTTTCAATGTTTCACTTTGATATAAAATCTTCCCTTCAAAATTACGCATTAGAATAGTCAGAAAGGTTTGCGTTGCTGTTCTCATGTAAAGAGCTACTTTGAATAAAACAGCTGCCGGTATTTTGCTGTTCTGCACTCTAGGAATTTGCCACTGAATCCAATTGACGAGAACAAAATTCAAACTCTCATTTGAGATCAGAAATTTTTAAACGCAATGAATGACACATTCAAATCACATTCAAAAGTATAAAAAACTGCGAATTTCATGGTGCAATTTCAGAATTTTGGCATGCTTAGATGCAAGAACATAATTGTTGCTTCTTAAATTTTGTTTACCCGATGTTCCTCTTCTTTGGTTAAAAATAATTTTCAGTTTAATTACTTACCGGAAATGCACTGATGTCCATTACTATAAACAATTTCACTTCTAGTTGGCAGAACAACACCCGGTTGTGGGATGATGCCAATCAAGTTTGCTCTCAATGTGGACATTTAGATCTTATACTCTCAGTTCAAATTATTAAAAATTCCAAAGCGTCAGACGACTGACGAAATAATTTGCAATGAACGGCATAATGACTTAGTGTCTATTCGACCTATTGTGTGGCAGCATGTGACGCTCTAATGAGATCCGTTACATGAGTAGCAGTTCGTCACGTGGTGGTGTTCGTTTGCGGCTTTAGCTTGTCGATAGTTCCTGTGTTGTTTGAACAGCTAGGAATGTCGGCGTAGAGTGTGAGAGAGAGACGATCATCAAAGTATATCCGGCGCTTTCTATTCGCATCGTGTTGCTCCACACTACTTGTACGTAGGAGTACTGTAGCTTTTCGGGCTCAAGTTTTCCTGTTCTGAGGAGTAAGAGTGACGATCCGCCATCGACATCAGTGATCATGGAAGCCATGTTCTTCACTGGCAGCTGTGATTCCTAAGTTTTTCGGCAACAAAGATCAGTGAAATTATTGGCATAAGAACAGATCGCATTTTCCATAATACGGAAATTATTTTGTATAATATGAACGTTCTAACTGTCGCTAAACTATTGGAGGCTATTTTTTCCTGTCACGTGGTTGGGTCGATGCGGCAACTCCAGAAACCATGGGATATCAGGTTAAACTCGCTGATGTAACATGCACGAGTTGGAAAGCTTATGTCACTGAAATAAGTTCAGGCCCTGAGGTGACTTCTGCTTATTACTATTTTTTTCGCGTTGGTCTAGTTTTTTTCTACTTAATTCTATACGCTGGGAATAAATAGGTGTCGCTAGAAGGCCCTTGAAATTTGCTTATTTCCTGTGTGCAAGTCCTGTGTTGATCCTCCATGTCTCAATAGCTCAATCTTCGGGTTACGGAGAAGTAAGATTTAAGTAAGTGTTATTGTGGTAGCTTCTGCATTCGTGGTGCGAATGAAATTTATCCTTGATTATCTGAGGGTGAGGGTCACATTCATCGCAAACCAAAGTTTACTTCCTACGAATGATTTAATCATTTCAAGCACAGGGGCACTAAATGTGAACAGTTATAAAGAATACGTTTGGTGATGTTTTCCTCATAAATTGGGTCCATTGAGCTACTTTTGAAAGCTTTCTACTAAAAAATTATATCTATAAGCATACGTTAGGAAATGTTCTAGTTTAAGACCGTGCCATGGTCATGGAGTATAAGTTTAGTAATGTTCTACTTAAAAATTGTGTCCATGAAGCATGTGTTTGATAATGGGCTTCGTAAAAGTCGTATTCACGAACCACACGTTACGTTAGGAAATGCTCTAATTGAAAATCGTGTCAATGATGCATACTTTTGACAGCGTTCAACTTACAAATCGCGTCAATGAAGCATTTGTACTACTTGATACTCATGTCCTTGAAAGAGCCAAGACTTCGCAAGCTAAGATGGATTAGACGCCTTCTTGATTTCAGACTGAAGAGACTCGTGTCATTTGCTCTCGCAGGAGAGCTTCAGGCGATGAAATAGCTTCAGTCAATATATTGACAATTCAGGTGCCGATTTGACTTCAGACACCGATGTGACTTCAGACGCATGGGTCATTTGTTGCAGTGACTTGAAACATCGATTATGTTAAACAATATAAATTTCTTCATTTTAGGACAAACATTTTTATCTATGAGTTTCAATTATTATGCCTTCGTGTTTCCATAATAATTAAATCGACTTAGTGAAGGTATAGAGGTTTTCTTGAGCCTGTACACGTTATTGGGATTTTTGTTGTAATCCCTCCTAGCACTGAAAAGGAAGAATTTTCAACGAAAGTAGCATAATATGCGCAGGATTCAGTATTCTGTCTCATAATTGAGTAGCGTTACTCTCAGGGAACAAAGGATTAGCAATAGGCTTAGGTTAATTCGATTTTTCTGTCTCACGCGATTGGGACTGGTGCCCCTAGGAAAAAAACTGATTGGATACCTCATCTACAGATAGGTCTTCGGGCCTTCTGTATTCCGTGCCTACTTCGCTCGTATGAGTTTTTGTGCCTTCTTTGCTATCTCTTCTTTGTTTTTCTCCATCATTTCAATCTTACAGTGTCTAAGAGCAGGGTATTCTGTCTGGGAATACACTTTGTGAATCCATTCCTCTTAATGTACAGTCCATTTTCTCCGCTTCTCTGTTTGTTCTCTTGGGGTAGCATTTTATACGGCTATGAAGTTTAAAACTAACTTAAATCAATAATAGTGATAATAATGTTAATAACAATGATTGGAAATTATTTGCAGTATAGTGCTTCTGTGCGTATAATTTCTACAGCAAACCCCGCTGTGGAAAAGATGTTGTTTTGTCAAGTGACGTAAAATTAAGCTAAAATTAAAAATTTCTCTTCCTTCTGATGAAGACACAAGCGCTTTCGTTCAAGACAGAATGAGAAGACGAAGACAGCGCCCATACACGCACGTCGCTCAGGGACAGTACAAGTCTGAGGAGCTGTAATAGAGAGCATCACTCGGGAGCTCACTGACCAATTCTATGTAGACACCGCCGCCCTCATGCTGTCTCCGTGTTGTCGCCCATTTATAACCCTTGCCTCTACTTACTGCGTTCCCGCGCGCAAACCCTGGGGTGAAAAGATCCTGAGAAAGACCGGCTCTTAATTTGCGTTCTTCAGTGGCGAATTGATGTTAATAGAGCACCGCGTTCCTTTAGACCAGATAATATCGCGGTCATTTAAGGAGGGAACGCCAGGGCCTTTTATGTACAGCACTTAATTTGAAATCGTGACGTGCTTGCTGGTAGTGATAGTTTCCCTTGTTGATAAAGAATGAATGGTTGAGGGTGATATACTAATTGAAATTGGTATTTTCAAAGTGAAGATAGGTGTTGATATGAGTTAGTGAAGTGCACAGCAAATTTTTTGAATGGAATTTTTGGATGTCTTCTGATTGTAAAGCCGTTAAGTAATTTATATTTATTTTATTCTCGCTAAAACTTCTACGATGATCCTATAATCATGTTTTCCATGATATATATATATCAATATTGGAGTCAAGTGAACAGTTCTAGGAATTGTCTCTCTTGCGTAGGAGGCCAGCATACCGTACAACCCACCTCCACGAAATTTGTTGTCTAACTTCTTTATTCTCAGTTTACCTATTCGTTTCATCAAAATACTTGCGCTTTTTTGCCAGCGTAGCGGTTAAACATAAGTTAAACATTGAGCAGAAAAATTCCTGAATGCAATATATGTTCACAGGACTGTCTTCAATTGTGCGTGATTTAATTCAGCCAAGTAAGGCATCGTTGAAATATTTCCGCTACCATATTTCATTTCAACGTTTTGTGCCGATGGCGCTATGTTTTCTCAGTTTACTTTGGTGTGTTCTAGCTGAGCAAAGCCAATTGTCACGCGACAAAAATAGCACTACATTTTTACTTGAAACACTGTTACCAAATGAAGTTTAACAAAACTTTGATATGTTCTTACATTTGATCAGAGTTTTTCGACGTCGCGTGAACATCAAACTTTAAGCTCCTCAGTTTTGTTACTGTCATTCTTCACTAATGTATACCGAACTAAGTATAGAGTAATAACATTCGTCTGATGACAGAGGAATGATAATTATGCGTAAATGCCCGTCACGATGATTGTTTGATAGTTAAACGTACAATGATTACTGGTTTCCCGCCTTGTGTTCTCATTTGCAGGCTGTCAAACGTCCATTGACGAAATATTTGAAAGTTACAATCAAGCCGAGCTTCACAGGCGTTGTTAAAGTCATATTTCTGTGGCACTTTGACCGCGGGTGACACACATATTAAGATTCCTCAACCTTCGAGCACTTGCTACTCGACAAAACGTTAAATTAACAATCCATTCATGGACTTATGGACACATTCTTTACTTTATAAATAAGTGTATAACACAAGGTAGCGAGGAACAGTTTTCTAACCCTCATTCATGGATTTTTTGGAGGAAGAATAGCTCTTCCTGTGTCTTGCAGCCTCGGAGTTGCATTACTTCTTGATAAGAACAATTGCATGAACCTCCTCCCTCTGTTCTTTTGCTGCCATGTTTGTTAGACCATTGCACTTCCGCAGCATTATCGTTCGTGCAGTCCGACTCATGAGCAGGGAGTTGCGATCTCTTGTATAAAAGACGCAGAATTATTCGACTGTCGTCAGCGTAAGTATATCATTTATACAGTCCCACAATTTTCATTACGCTGCCCGAGCAGTTTACTTCTCTACTCTGTATTTGAGTGGTATTTTTGCTGAATCTTACAAGGCTTAGGGCATGGCGTATCCAGTGTCACAACTTGGCGTCATTCGTGGAATAATTCCACGTAATGAATACGTTTCACAGTATTTTGTAAGTGAATAATTCTCATTTCATCACCCTTATCCCCCGGTTTTCGATAGTCGCAAGGTGGCAGTGTGGGGTGGATGCGAACCAGTTCTACCAGCCGGAGGTCACACGGGGTGTTAGTGACTAACGACGCTTAACTGCTGAGCTCGTGAGAACCGTCAAAGATGCCACGAGTTGACCCGTTTTAGTTCGATGCGCAATTTCGGGCTCCCTACCCTGAGGCTGTTATAAGTTTGCTTGTTCCGGCCTCCCATGTTGTGGCTGCGAAATTTGGGAATAGACTGCCATGAAGAGTTGATTTGCGAGATATGATTTTGTGTCCTTGGTAGTTGATAGGAAAGTTAATGATTCTTCAAATACTCATTGAAGTATGTAAGAGTTGACTCCTCCCAACATGTTCGAGTAAATAGTGAAGTACGTTTTTGAAAAATAGCAATCCCCTTACCTTTACACGATCTTACTGAAAGTGAGTGAAAATGAAATTAAATTTGTACATCTGTTCAATGTTTTGATAGTGCATTGACTTCGAGCGAGAATTTTTGTGTTTTCAAAAGGCATTTTTTGAAGAGGCATTGCTCACCCGAGAAGCAGCGTTTGTAGTTTTTGAAAACTACCTCTGTTTAAAGAATTACTGAAAACACTACTTGGAGGAATAAGATATTGATATTAATTGTTAGACGTGCAACCCAGATGTAATTTTTCATTTGATGTATTAACATGAAATACGATATTTCGTATCATAACAAGTCTCATTTTTTTTTCTCGCCCATATTTAAAAACACAAAGAAGAGCAGCGTTGAAAAATAAGTGAAAAACATGCTCTTGTCTATTGCGCGGCTGCTCGATGTACTTTTTTCTACAGGGCGTTCAAGAATTGCAGTTCGTCAGACCGTAACGTTTTTTCCTTGTTCTTCCGCTGCTTACTTTGTTAGATAAGTTCCCTATTTAAGAATGAAACACTTATTCTTCCAGAATTGAGAAACGTTTCACATTTATTATTTAGTGGAACGGCTTGAGAACCAACTAGTTATGATTGCGTATTTTTCAGTGATGTTACAATAAATTTTCACGAATATTTTATTAGGATAATAAAAAAGTGCGCCAATTTCCTCATGATTTAACACGATCCTGATAACTCGGAAGGTATTCCATTCCTTGTATTTTCCACTGGCCAAAATTCTACTTTAGAAACACTAGTAGTGAAGTGTATTGTATAACAAACTTCAGCTACGACCATTACAAATATTTTGGCGTGTGAAATCCAACTAATCTCCATACTGTTTTAGCGGACCTATATCAATTGGAACTCGTGCGAAATGTACATGTGAAATCCAGATCACAGTAGAGTTCCTAATGACCGGACTCACACATGTCCGGTCGTCAAGTCATCCAAATGAAGATTTGAAAATTAAAGATATAATGAAACGAAAATTTCTTCATTGCAGGTAAAGTTTGTAGGAACATTACTAACATAAAACATTTGTAAGAATCGCATGTTAACATTCAAAAACGAAACATCATGTTTGTGGTTAGGGTAAACCAAGGAATAACCTTTGTTAAATTAACGTTTCTACGATTGTAATAAATATGGGCTTCATTTTACTGTAACTGTGAGTAATGTAACGTTAATTGTTATTATTCATCTGTATTATCGTTCATTGCCTCCTTGAAAACATGGTAAACAACGCTATTAATATTCATTGCACGTCCGGTTGTCATGTGAGTCCGGTTGTCAGGTGTCCGGTCGTCAGGAACTCTATCGTAGATGAAAAACGGAGATTTTTTCCATAAATTTCAGTGAGCTTTGTGTCTAGCTTTAGAACTCATGTCTCTAGTTTGTTTTGCGTGACAGTGCACTCAGTTACTCTTTTTTCTTTTGTCTTTCCAACTTTGAAGTAATAATTAGAGCCCTTTCGTTGTGTATGTAGGATTGGAAGTTGCTCGCTGGTTGCGTTGTCTGTGCGATCCATTGACTCATGAGAGCATAACAAATGAAAAGAACAAGTTACTGAGAACGTGAAGTTAATAGCCCAACGTAGATTTTCATTACTTGATGCATAAATTAATGAAGATCCTTATTCCCCTCAGGGGGATACAACTATTGTATCTATGGGAATTAGCGCTCCCAGGGGGACTATGTGAGGGCCCGAGCTAAACGTTAGGTAGGGTTCTTATTTTGTTGAAATAGAATAGGTTTTGTTTTGTTACGAACCATCTTTTTTCGGTTCACTGCTGTCCTGTTTTTCAGCACCTACTACTTTCCTCTTCAACTTTTTCTTGTTTCATGAACTTCTTTCTGAGCTTACTGTTTCTATGCAATTCGTGCATAGATTCCACGTTCCCTCAACTCCATACTAAATAGTGCCTTCCTCCTTCCTCTCTTAGAACATCTTTGTCGTGGTTAGGGAGGCTAAAACTCTCTAATATAATATGTTATTATATAATAGTAAAGATCCTTATTCCACGTGAATAAAAATATTATAACTCACATATCCACTTCAGCGTCACGAATGTCACAGTACTCCAAAATTAATTACTTTGATCAAATTAAGTGACCCCTTGATTCAAATTTTTGTTTACATATTCTGAGTTAATTTTAAATTATGTTGTAGAATTATCATAGCATTTGCAATAAAAACGAGTGGTAAAGTGCATTTGCACCTAGAAGTTGAACAATATAACTGTGTTGTCAAAATAAATGAGATACTGCTAAAACACATTTTCGAATTTTTTGATTTAGAAAACATTTTTATGGGTAACAACTTCAAACTTCTTCACGTGTCTGCTATTGGATGTTGCATCACTTTCTTTTAATACAGCATGTCGAGAAATTGAAGACGTCAACAACGAAAGAAACTTTATAAATATTTGACGTATACTTAACTTCAGTATGTTATTGCATAGTTCAAAAAAAACACAGAAATAATAAAAGGTTAACTTTTCATTTTACTAATATTGATAGCAGCGAGCGTGAGCATTTCAAATAGTAGAGCATTTTCAAGTTATGATGAAATAATCAACTTCAAAAATACAACACCTCTTCGTGAAATTAGAGTAGAGTTCTTCATTAATTTTTACAATGAGTTAGACTCCTGTTCTCTCCTCAGGAGGATGTAACTATTGTATCTATGGGAGTTCACTCCAAAGAGGAAAAGTGAGGTTCCGAACTGAACATTAAAGGTGCTGTCACACATTTGATTTTAGCTCAAGCTGTAGCACAGCTTGAGGTGTGATGCGGCAGCATCACACCTGGCTTTCTATTACAGGCAACACTTGCTTCTCAAATGATTTTATTTTCTACGATGCAGGATGCCAAGGCTAGCATTGTTTTCTGGTCTTCAGAGGGTTTGAATTTTAGCTTTTTTTTTTCTAGTCACTACAGTTTACTCCACAAATTGTAATGTTACCTAAAAATGGATTTTCCTCTAGAAAAATAAACGAGCGAAAAAGACTTGAAGAGAAAAACTGACACAAAAACCTAGAGAGAAAGCATAAACAACATCATTTCACTAATGACACAAACAACTGTTGAAAACGAAACAGTGGGACGCTAATATACAGGAAACCAAATCAAGAGAGAACAATGTAATTCATCAGAAATAAAAGTACAAAGCAACTATCCTATCCTGTAATTTGATCAACAATACCCTTGAATGTGTTCTAATATTGAGCCGAAAAGTATTCATATTGGCTTTACTTTCAGGACCGAGCTGCGAAAAAAAGAGGTGTATTTAGAGTTTTTAGGATACGCTCTCATTGAAGTGTAGACAACCTATAAAAAGCTGAAATATCCGTTCAAATAAAATTACTGCATTAGACGTGCCAGAAGCTACACAAGGATAACTCGATTGTCGTAAGAATCGAGGGTACATAGAATTTTCACTAGAAAAAAAGACAAGAAGCATGAATTTCAGCCGTCTTTTCATCATTCTCGACGTTACCGAAACTCAGCGAAAGTTGTTTGAAATTAGCTCATCGGACAAAAAATTAGTCCCATTTTGTCTTTAGAGCTCTAATTATTCCCTATGTTCCTAATCGGTATTCAAAACTGGGACCTAAGTTTGAGTTATATGTCTACATGTATGTCTACAACTGTCTACATTCAAAAGTGCTAAGGATTGAACATGATACTAAGTTGCTCCGGAAGGATGGGACGAAAGCAAGACGTCTCGGAATAGCGTAAGGGGACTATAGAATTTTGTCGGAATGGTGAAAGAAGTAGCGGAATTCGCTGTTGTTTATGCCACACTGTCACACTTGTCTACCAACAATGGAAACGTTCCTGTATATACGGCAATTCAAGGAAAAAACTGGATTGGAAGAAAATTCTAACCAATAGAGACCGCCGCCGTATGTTCCAAAAAATTAACCGGAACTGCTACGAAATGTCCATGATGGCTCTTCACTTCTACTGTTTTTGAATGAGCTCTTCGTACGGAACTTCATGCTATGGATACATGTGGCAGAGTGGCTCGCAAGCTGCCGATGCTAACTCCTGCCTACAAGAACGCTTTTTTTAAACTGGGCCTAAGCATACACACATTGACCGTAGAGAAGTGTCCCGTAGTCAGATGGATCGCGATTCCGTCTCAACAGCTATGTTGCCTGCCGTAATTTTTTCATCGAAGACCTCATGGAGCCTTCAGTGAGGCCAGTGTGCAAGAGACGATAGAAGGAGGAGAAGGATCTGTCATGTTCTGGGACTGTTTCAACAACGAGGAAGTGGGTCCACTAGTTCAGGCATTCGTCAATTTGAACCAGTATGGCTGCATAGAGTTACCTAGATGGTCAAGTTTTGATAAAAGGCATGTTACTTTGCCAATTTTTCAGAGGGCAACAACCGTTGGGTGCATGGGGTTATAACTGTCTTCAATTGGCATGACATTCGTTCAGAATATGCCGGGTATTTAATTTTGCCAGCTAAGTCTCCTCTCCTGAATCAAAAAAAAAATTTGTAGGACCTCCTATAGAACTACCAGCTGAATGTCGAGAAGATCGCCTAAGTACTGTGACCACACTATACTAAACGAGTTGATGCCAGAGTAGTTTAAAAACGGCCTGATGAACTTTGGGACAGTTGCAGACTTGACACCGCTCATAATTGCCGATATTATGCGTGCTCTAGGAGGTGCTACACCAGATGTGAAGGAGGTGACGAATTTTTTGTCGTAGGAGGTTTTCAAAGTTATTGTTGCTTTGCTCTTATGGCACTCGCTACGCTGAACGCTTAGGTCCTCCTTCCGAGGTACCTGTAGGTCTATGTACGAGCAGTTCATTTAGCTCATTTTCAACGAATCGTAATTGAAAAAGCATTTAGTTAATCTGAATACCGAATACCGATGCAGTATAAAGCACATCAGTCACAGTTCACGCCAGCTTTAGCGCGGTGCAATGAACTGCGATTAGCTTGGAAATTTGTTCTCCCTCAGGGAAACAATACTGTATATCAATTATCTCTCCTTAATAGAAAACGTGAGGTCCCAAACTGAGGGTTAGGTACGCCATTATGAGTCGAAATAAAACTTTTTTTGTTGTGTTCTGGACTATCTTTTACGGTACACTGTTCTGTTTTTTAGCATCTATTTCTCTCTTCTTCAACATCTCATTTCATAAACTTCCTCTCATGATTTTCCTATGCGCATCAAACCTTGTGTGAACTTACCTTGTGCATAGACTTCCTGTTCCCTTCGTTCCAGACTAAAAGGTACCTTCCTCTCTTAGAAACACCTTTTTTGTAATTGGGAGGGTTTGAAATAACTTTCCTAATCTAATTTAATCATAAAGTTCAATCCATCTTCCTGTTTCTATGCAAGATGTGTGTGAACGTACCATGTGCCTAGATTCAATGTTTTCTTTTTCCCTCACTAAATTACCCTTCTCATTCGTCTGTGAAAATATCTTAGCAATGAGAGTGTAGCCTCATTAACTACTATACTACAACTATACGTCTTTTGCCTAAATTCCCGTTCCCTCAGTTACCTAATAATTTAGGTCTTCCTCTTCCTTCTTTCGGCAATGCCTTCGTTGATATTAGTAAAATTTTAAACTAACGGGATTTTTTTTAAGCTCTCAAGTTTCTTCTTCAATTATGAAGAAAATTAAAACAAGTCCTGCCGACTGCCAAATTTAGGTCTTTTGACCCTAGAATATGATTCGGGTTATTGAGAATGTGTGTCGTGCCTTTCCTATTATTAGCCTTCTCTGTTATCATTTGAGTCTAGTCCATTTGATCTTATACCTTCATCAATTGTGTTAATTGTCTTCAGTTAATTAATCAAATCATCGCCAAAGTTTCTGAACGGCAGTTTTTCTAAGACTGGTATGGCTGAAATTTATTCAACTGTGTCGAATTCATTCAACCATTTTGTATTCAACTGTGTTGAAGCTATTCAGTTAGGGTCCACAGAATATTTTTTATCTGTATATCTGTTTTCTTGTGTCCAGCAATCGCTGAAGGCTCGTCACAAGGAGTCGTCGCCTCATCGGACACTTCCGTCTCGTCCGACGAGCTCCAGGTCCTCAAACGTGTCCAAGACCACCATCACCCACTCTAACACCGACCCTGGCTTCAACAACACAGCTCTCGACTACAACTTCGGGCAAAATGCAGCTTATGACAGCCGCGCTGCAAGTCCACGCGATTCTGGACTGGCGGTATCGTCAACTAACGGGTCTGACGGGGAGGACTTCAAGTCCACTTCTGGGTCGCCGTCGCCGCCTCCGTCGGCATCCGGAGCTGCCTTCAAGAATTCGCTCGCTTTCTTCCAAAAAGCTGCACATCTTGTCGTGAACAACGCAAAGAATGCCCAGACTGGTGAGTTTCTTGTACATTTTGATATTCTTAGCGCTTGTTTGTGTAGCAGAATAGATGTGAGAAATTAAGAATATATGTACATATATTAGCGAAATGTTTATTCATACAAAAATTTGTGATTGATCTAGACGCAAGACAGAGAAATTTTGCTATTCTTTTTAATGATAACATTGTGTAGCTCTCTTGAGTAATGCATTGATTAAGTGACATGGTTATATTTATATACGAGAAGTTATAATTTTTTTAACATCTCGATGCTCATTGTATGAATGATTTTCAGTTTTTCACACGTTACTATTCAATTCATGATTGTTACACTCTGCAACCTGCAATGATAAACTTATTTTGCTAATGACATGTTATTAGCTAATTCCATTCCCCAACCATGCAGAGAAATATGCAAAAAATCACGGTGATCAGGCATCGTTGTTTTTCAAATATTCTTCAGAATTTGCAACTTTTATTACATTCTACAAACTGCTTGGTGAACTTGTTCATGTCAACGTCAATATCAAAGCCGTAACAAAGGTATAATGAACGTTGACTTAGACTCACCATTGTCATCAACACCAAATGCTTGGTTGTCTAACAACGCTGTCATGTGGACTCAGGCGCCCGCCAAAAAGAGACACGACGGCGACGGTCGGGCACCAGCAGCAGCGGCATCGACAGCGCCTGCAGTGACTCTGCCTCCGAGGACCTCCACTCACGGAGCCTCGATCGGATGGGCGAGCGCCGTCCCCGTTTCAGCGGCGCCTCTAGTGACGGAGGGCGCCACCACCAAACAGCTAGCAGAACACGCAGTCTTGGCAGGGAAGGTTCTACAGAACTCGGGCAGATGTCGTCAGATGAAGGAAGTTACCTTGGTAGTGCTGAGCTACCTGCAGACGCCGGCACATACGAGCAAGTTCTCTTCATCAACGGCAGACCACAGTACCAGGATGATTTTAGGAGGTAGGTGGGCCATAGGATAGACAATGGGCTTATGTTAGCAAGGTATGCGTGTCCTGTGCTTTTAAAACTGGTACCTCTCAAGAGGGTATGCTGTTAGGTTACATCAGCTACATACAGATAGGCCTTATGTACTACTATCTCACGTGCCCACTTTGAGTCTTTCAGTTTCCATGCTTTCTTTGTTACCTCTTCTTTTATTTCCTTCCTCTTCCTTTCTGGTTTGCTGTTTCTATGCGCTGGGTATCCTTTACTGAAACACGCCTTGTACGTAGATTTTTTGTTTTTTACAGTCTTTCCTAAATGATCCCTTCTCTTCTCCTTCTTGAGGTCCCTTTTGTTGTAGCTGGGGAGTTTTTAACTAACTGATGTAATGATAAAGATAAGTGGGCCTCCATTAGTGAATTTGTTTTAGGTCTAAGTTGTTCAGAAGTGTTGCATTTTCACCCATCCTTTTTTCTCGGTTAAGTGTTCATAAGAATGGTAGACCCAAGTGATGGTCGGCAATAGGAATTACGTTGCGTAAACTGGTTCATTTACAGTAATTGTGAACTCATAGAAACTTGAGAGTCCTCGAAACATACAAGTTTCATTCATATCACTCACTAATTCAATGGTGGCTCCCAAGTATAACTTTGTTTAGTCTCAATCACAATAAAAAAAATTCTTCCGTTTTTGTTACACCATCTGTGAGACGAATGTATCTTTCAATGACAATAATGAAAAATATTCACAGAAAGTCAAATCGATCAAATATTTTGATATGTTTAGAAGAAATTTTTTCGACATGTTGAAAGCAATTCCTCGAGATTCCACAACTGAAACGTACAGTTCTCAAATCAGATGCTTTTACAAACTTCATTAGGACTGACGTCCTCGCCGCACCTGCCTGTACGTTGAAACACCCTCAGCCAAAACGAAGAAGCGAGTATGAGTACTATGTAAATTATTACTGCACCACAATAGTTCCACAAGAATTATTGTGGTAGTATTGTAGTGCTAAATTATTGTTGTTTGAATGCAAGATTCAGACATCACGATTTCGAGGCCAGAAGTAAGTGATGTTTGTCTTCTATATATAGCTTATCGATGGTGATCGAAAGTTTCATGTATTCATGGTTTGTTGGAGTCTGCGTTGATTATCAGCTCCTGTGAATACTATAGTTAGATTTTGAGCGTTGAATTTTTATGAACTGTTCCGCATATGGTGTTGGATGTGTCTCAGAACTGGAAACTTATTTTACTTGGTAGCGAAATCACCCTTGTGTCTTCCATGTCGACACAAAGACGTGGTGTTAATCTCTGCCCATTCTATCAACTCGACGACGATCTTTGGTTTTTGAAAAATTAAAGATTCATCTTCCATAAAACTCTCCCGTACTTTCAAAGTTGATGCTGATGTGTTTGGAGTTGATAATTTGGAAACTTTAACCCGTGGTTTGTGTCGGGTCTGTTAGGTCGTACAGCTGCGAGGCTCTGGACTCTTGGACGAATACATCGGTTTCCCCGCCGGCATCGACGACAACCGTCAAAATTAACTTGTCGTCTGGGTCTTCGCATCGAAGCCAAAAGCCTCACAAACCCAAACACTACAATAACTTCTCATCTCCTTCTCGACATTCCTCTTCGACGTCTTCGTCCACCGTCAGGTATGTTTTTAAATTTTAGTTCAACATCAATCTAGGGTAGGTAAACTAAGCATATACTTACGCATATGCTCAATTTTTTGAATGATTCCCCACATGAAATGCCAAAAATTTTGATTAACTTAGTCAAAATAGGTATATTAATAAAACGTACGCGACTGTTCTATATTATTAAGAGACTTGACGTTCAGCTACAGATTGACCAATACATATGAACTAATCAGATCAATAGAACTTGTGTCTAAAAAATAATTCTGAAAACGTTAGGCATATACTGAAGAGAAAATTTTCAATAAAATGACTTATATAATTTCCATAGCATTGAATGGGTTCCGTTGAATAAAAAAAGGGTCTAATCACAAAGCGATTTTCGTTAATACAAAACGATGTCCGTTGTCACAAAACGATTTCCGTTGGCACAAAACGATTTTCGTTGACACAAAACGATTTCCGTTGACACAAAACGATTTCCGTTGACACAAAACGATTTCCGTTGACACAAAACGATTTCAGTTGACACAAAACGATTTCAATTGACACAAAATGATTTCCGTTGACACAAAATGATTTCCGTTGACACAAAATGATTTCCGTTGACACAAAATGATTTCCGTTGACATAAAATGATTTCCGTTGACATAAAATGATTTCCGTTGACATAAAATGATTTCCGTTGACACAAAATGATTTCCGTTGACACAAAATGATTTCCGTTGACACAAAATGATTTCCGTTGACAAAAAACGATTTCCGTTGGCACGAAATGAGTTCTGTTGACAAAGAATGGTTTTTGTCCACATATATCGCTCTCGTTGGCACTTGTTGGCATAGATTGGTTTCTATTGGCACAGCTCGATGATCGTATTGCGCAATTGGAATTCATTTGTAATTATTAATGATTTGATTCAACTCTTTTTGGGTTCCTTTTTTTATTTACACGCTTATAAGATATCGCTGCGGGTTTCAAATTTAGCCTTAGCAGCCCTTCCAAAACCGGAGATTTCACATTTTTTTTACGCAGTGCAGTTTGTAGCCTCCTTTCAAGCTAGCGCACTAGAACAAAAAGCACACTTCTGTACTCTCTTAAAATATTGCATACTTTGGACTTCGTCTTTTTAAATGCACAGAACTATAATAAAATAATAATATAACTATAATCTTCGTTAAAACATAGATGTATTTATTCATGTTTACTCACAAATGTGAAAATACGTTTAAATCCTAAAATATAATCCACTACGACTTGTTGCAGTAGCGACGGTGGTTGGACCCGAGTTGTCCTGGACGGGACAAGCAAGAAAAACAATGGCTACAACAACATCAGTTCTACTTCGAATAAAAATAGCCAAAACAGCTACGGTAGTAACAAGAGCAACAGTACCGATAAGCCACAAGCGGCAGCTGTCAAGTGCCGTTCGAGCGCATCCTCGTCAGCGTCATCAGGTGGGAACCACAGACCCAGCGCTGACTCCTTCTCCAGTCTAACGTCAGCCGGCAGTTGGGTTGGTGGAGGCAGTGTAAGCGTGCGAGACAGCGAGAGTGACTACGCCCTCGGATACTCTTCAGGTGCAACGAGCGACTCGGCCTCGATAAGTGTAACGCTTCCCAGGCGGAAACCCTACCTTAATTTACAGAGTGTCACTACCGGTAGCGGTAGCTCAGTGGTGAATATTTACAGCAGTGGTGGTGGTGGAACAGGTGTCAGTGTTCGTAGAGAGATTGACGTATCTCCGTGTAGAGAATTTCTCCCTAAAGTTTGTGGTGTCAATATCCAGCGGTCTCAAAGTTTCAAAGAAGGTTTGGATGATACCAAGGGTGGCTTCCCAGTTCGCTCCTATCCGTTAACGCGCACACAAAGTTACAACGATGGGCTATCTGGAGAACTTGGAGATTTCGACAGACCGTCTTTGAGTCGTGCGCCGTCAATTGACGAAATTTTAGAGTCAGTGAGAAACCTACGCGTCAAGAAAAACATGGTCAAGTCTTCTCCTGATCTTTATCAGAACATCGGAGAGCCTGTGTACCATTCTGCTTCGATGCCTCGTCACAAGTCGTCGAGTAAAAGCAAGAGCAGTCGGTCTCCTGGCGCTTCTGGGATCATTGGAGTCCGGTACTCCAGTAAATCCACCGAGCATGTCTACGACAGAGTACCTGAGCCGCATTATGAGCAAATTATCGAAGATGGAGATCCTTACTATGAAAATATCCACAAAGAAACGAGTTACGAAAACATTAACCATAAATCCAGAAAAGAAGTGATTTATGATCGTCCGAAATCGAATAGAGCCGTGGAAAGCAAATACGATCAAGTACCCGGTGACTTGCTTTACGAGAATGTTAGCAATTACGATTTATCCGTGTACGAAAATATTGCCGATGGCGAACCCACTTACATGAACGTTACCAATACCAATTCAAGTTCTAGATCGAAGAAATCTCGTTCCAACAAAGAAAGTTCCAGATCTAAGTCGAAATCTCCCAATAATCAGGGAGATTTGACTGGTGGTCAGACTTACGACATTCCAAGATCGGCCACTCACATTTACGACACTCCCAAAAAATATTCACGCTCGGTGAGCTCGGCTGAAGATTTTTCCGAGTACGCCACTCCGAGAAACAATCGCTCCGTAACTCCTGGTTCTCTGGACAGCATCCAGCTCGCCAAGCAGGACCAAAAGAAAAAGATCGACGACATCTTTGCTGAGGTCGACAGAAATGTGTATGACGACGACCTCCCTGACGACCCACATCACCCCAGCATCCCTCCACCAGGTAGGTCTTCGTAAATCCTAAATGACGAATTTTTTTTGCAGCCATGACTTCGTTATTGAATTATGGGACTCCTCGAACATAATGCTCTATTTGTGAATTGTAGGTGTTAGTTCTTTCATCCATTCTTCTCTTTGAGTACGAAACTAGATAGATGTGGCAATGATTGATGCTATTTCTTTCTGTAATGATTTAATTTCTCGGTTAAAAATTATCTAAAAACACACTCAAAAATTATTCACATTATTTCTCATTCCCGGTTGAACATAAGTTAGTGGATCTTCAAGATGCGTCGATAGATTTAAAAATGATGTGAAGTGTTTCTAACCGCCTTATTTTAATTCAAGAACGCCCATCTTAATTCCTGTGTTTCTACCCGAATTTCACCTGAAGAAGCACGAGTTTGCCCTCGCTGACGCAGTAAATTTGACTCCTCAAAAGGCGTTTGGAGTCGCCTACCGCGGCATAAAAGGATTGTGTAATTTGAAAATCAAACGCGAGACCCTTCTAAGTTAAATTTCCTTTTATTTTTTATTGTGTGTGTGGCCTCAATCGTTTTCTGACGACCTCCTGCTCGTCAATATTCATTAAAACTATTACTCTTTCCTTGTTTGTTGATGAGACAATTTGATCATAATCACCTCAAAGGGCGATAGGCTCAACAAAAGTTAATATCAATTCAATCTAAATTAAGTTATAATATTCAGCATTGAAATCACCGAAAACTAATTGGAACGTGCCTTCATATACTTTTGAGTGAGTGCGGATAAAAATACATTTGTCCGCCAGTGGAGCTCTTAGGACCCAAAGGAGGATCTAAGGGACCAACATGAGGTGACTAATTCGGTGAGATTTGCTGTAGATCCGAAACCAACCACGAGTTTCCTCACGCTATTACAAATGCTCTACATTTGGTGTTGAACTTGTTCATAAGATTCTGAATTAACGTGCGTTTATTTGGTGATGTGAGAGACTTCTACTATTGTATTATTTTGTCATATTTACTTACTGTTGGTGATAATTTAACATCAAAATAGATTATTCATAAACAAACATGGGATAAGTCTCGTTCCTTTTTACTACCGAGAACTGAATACTATCAAGGCATCACATATTTAAAACGACAGAATTTTTCTAAACTTTATGATTTTGAAGCGCGTCGTTATTAAGTTAATAAAGTTCGTCAGCTATCAGAGCGTAACGTATTATTCGCATTGACTTTGAAAAGAATACATTCTCTTTGGAATTTACGGTCTTCGTTAATTACCGGAGCGTTAACCGTTAGCACGAAAATTTACAAGATTTTTCTTCACGCAGCATCTGTTCTGACCGCAACGAACACCCACACTTGTATTGGGGGCTGATTTTACAGCCAGCCACTCTCTTCCGTAGAAATAACTCTGTGTTAGACCATGGTACGACTCCGACGAATAAGTCTATGGGAAGTTTTCTTGTGGAGTCTAAAGGTGTAATCCGCACCAAGATTCTGTCCCAATTTTGCTGTTAAAGACTCGGAAACGTTTGTAGGATGTTCACAAAGTTGTAGTTTTAGAATACCTTCAAAAATTTGCGTGCGTGAGCTGTCTTTAATCATAAATCTTCATCACTGAATCTACGTAGTGTTGGCTTTTGTGCCTCCAATTTCAAAAAGATGTTAAGTATATTGACTTCCTTTTGATTCTTCAGCTTTCTATTTCAACTTACAGTGTGATCATTGCCTCCTTTTGGTTAGTTTTTTTGACCATTATTTGACTTGCGCCTTTTTTTGTGTACGGTAAGAAGACTTTGAGGCATAATTTTCAGCGCTCTTTTTCACTCACGCGCATGAAGAGCAATTGATTTATATTTGTCTGAATAGTTGTGGGGTAGATAAACAGTAATAATCCTCACATATTTTGCTTAGTGAAGCAAAATTAGATCCGAAGTTATCTTTTTTCTGGTATAAAAACAGGCCAATGCATTCCACACAGAAGCTGTTGTGTAAGTTACAGCCCATTTCAAATCCGCGTTTCTCGAATACAGTTGAATGCCTACGCCAATGGTTATTTGGGCTTGCCGACTTGGAGTGCAGTGTTTGCCTTTGTAGTGCTGCTCAAACAGAACATACATTTCTGAATACTTTTACGAACTTAATTACAGGTTCCTTCGTTCGTCTTCATTTGTTTAGCTACTTTCAGCGGAGAGCGTCAGTCAATATTGGCGTTGTTGGATAGCAAAGCCTCCGAACTACCCTAGCCGACGTCAGAGAGCACTTGGATATGAGAACCGTTTTCTTTCTCAACACCTGACGCGTGAATAACTGTACGCTCCTCTTTCTTTATTTCTTTCGTTCGCTAGGAATTTGAGAACGCGAGCGAGTAAGTGAATTTCTAGAGCTAGTTGTCTTTCGTGTCAAGCCATTTTTTTGTGAATTTCTTTTTCGACTAAATTTTTGAAAAACGCGTCAACTGAGTCATTCACCGCTCAAGAAATTGAGTTGTCTTTCTGGAAAAGAATTTATCGTCACCGTGAGGGTGAATGTTTGTAGCGGAGCTTTTATGGCATCTGGACGTCGTGAGCAGTAAAGCGTAAGTTAGCTCTTTTTAATCCCGTTTCAAATTGCGCATGAAAGGTAGCACTCTTTCGCCAACTTCCTCACAATTTCTTCGGTTTCAAAAAGAACAATACTTCCATAATTGTTAGGAAGTAATCCTTTAGCCGACGGCTAAATCAATGAAAAATATTTAGAAAAATGAACTTTTATTAGGAAACACACATGCGATGTTCGACGAGTTATTAGTGTATCGTCAGACCTCATTTTACATGTGCCTACTACATGTTAACGAGTTATGAGGTATAAATCTGATATTTGAGTAATATTTGCTTGCTTTAGGGATATCTGAACAATGCGTATTCTATTGTCTTTTTTTCTTACTTGTGCAAAGAGTTTGCTTTTCCGTTTTGGAATATGTTCCATTATCTCTCCCGCTTTTAAAGAATTTATTCATTTTAGACTTGGTATTTTCTATGACATTTATGTTCGTCTATGAACAGTATTTTGGCTTTGATCGATTTACTGGCATCAAACGATAAACAATGGAGGACTCAACTAAAGTAAGTGTTCTCTAACTCTAACCTGCTTTTAGCTTTGGCTATCTAAATAGAGGTCTCACGAACATCAGTTGTTAATTTTTTGCGTGATAAGTATTTCTCCAAAAACTAACCGTTATTAATTTTCCTATCTCTGTTCCCTCTGAGTTACGCAAACATTTAAAACGCCCCGTGTGGAATTATTTGTCTCACGCGAGTGACACGAATCAATCAGTTTCTCATACGCGTTTTTTCATTCACACCGTCGTCTGTTGCAGCTATTAAGCTATCCTCGTGAAAGAAAAGTGTTCCATTTGATGGCGCAAGCTTTATAATTGCAACGCTGGCTGTGCGAAAAAAGTATAATGGACCATTTCCTTAGACGACTTTTGCGTTTAATTTGAGACGGGCGATTCCTCACGACTCTCGGGTGTCAACTGCTGCGATGGTCAGCGTTTTTTCATTTACCAATTTAAAAAATATTATTCCCCACAAGCGATACATTAGTAGATTGTTTCTTAAGGCTATTGCAATGATCAAATATAAATATTGCTACTTGTGGGCCCTATTACGTTCAACAACTTCTTGGGCATCCTATTATCAACGCTATTTCAAAGCGTCTAATTGTGTTTTCTTTAATTCACTTAACACATTCATTGCGGAATGACCCACCGGTGGGTCGTGCCAAAGTTTTTCCAGCTGCAAAACGACCCATCGATGGGTCGTTTAAAAATTTTAAAACAATCTTTTTAAATTGATGGTATTTATTTTACCCAGTTAATGTTTGTTGTTTATAAAATTTTTAACGATTTTTGACTTTAAATTTGAGTTGGATTTTGAACTTTAGTTTAACCCGTCGTAGTCAATGTGATAACCTATTCGCACACAAGACTGATGAATGAATTGGTTCGCTCAAGATTCGATTCTTAATCTTACAATAATAGTTAATATGGTCTAGATGAGAACAGTGCATTCGAGAAACGACTCAAGATCAGACTTAAGATCTACGTAATTAATCGTGGTAAATTACCCAACCGAGATGAATCATTTAGTGGAAAAGATTTGACTTCATTACCTTGTGTGATTTATATTCCGATTGAAATAGGGATTCAAAATTTGTTTTAAAAGCTCTGTAAGCACTTTTTTAGTTGATTGTAGAGATCGAATTCCAAGTTTTGGTTTCAATGTAGAGGATACTGTGTTGTGACTGAGCTTTTGAACAATAAGGAAGTATGAAGTTTCCTTCTATTTTGAATTATATGATTATGATCGCCAGTTTATGCAGTTAGTAACAGTTTGAGGTCTTTATTGCTCTCATTAGTCAATGTTTTATACATGAAATTGCATTTGGTGAGTTTGTAGAGATGTAAAAGCTTGAATATGTTCAAGCTGTTGAATGAATCATTCGTGTGAGCATTCTATATTAATTTCCGTACCGCTCTTGTGCTTTTTTATGAAGAGCGAAGAGCAAATTAGTTTTATTCTAATCAGTTCCGGGCCAAACTTCTATTCCGTTTGGTAAATATGGTGAAATCAGTGTAGTATTTTCAATGTTTATTCAGGTGATGCATTTTTTGTTATTCAAGATTTAAACGCATTTTTATAATTAAGTACTGATATATGCAGTATTCTCCTTGAAAGACAGATGTTGATCTAGTTTGCATAATGCCCAGGAACTTACAGGAGTTGGTTTCTTCAATTTTACCATCATCAATCTTAATGCGTGGAAGAGACCCATTCCCCTAAAAAGAAAATGTATTTTGTCTACCACGTTTTGCATAACACTTGTTTGAAAATAGTCCATGGAAGTTCATAATATTCATTTTCTTCTGGAGTCACTCAGATTCTAAATTATTTCAAACTCGCTTTCTACGACAATCTCCTCTACTGTTGGCCAGTGAATCGGTCACGGGTTTTGACTTTGGCTCGCCTTTCTCCAGCCTTAGCTGCCTCTTGATCGTCTCTGCAGAACATTTTTGAGCAAAAATACAGGTCTCGATTCTTTCTTTTTCGCGTCATTACCCAACGCAAGTCGCCCTTACCGGTGTTTTTTTATTTTAATTTCATGCTTTCCTCTGGTGATCGTAATTTGTTATGCAATGTGCAGTCAGGGACGGCTCTCGGCTGAAATGTCTTCGAAAAAATTGAAATATTAGCTCACCCCAAGAGAGAGAGATAACTATTGTTTGTATGAAATTTAGTGTCCCTGGGGGAAGGTGTGATGTTCCGAGCTGAGAAATTAAAATAACTTTTTATTTCGAACTATTTTCCAGCTCAGTGATTTTTTTAGAGACTTATGACATTCTTTTTCAACTTGTATCTAATTTCATAAACTTGATCTTACGCATTGAATTCTGACGTAAAAATCTTACAAACTTTTAATATAACGACCATACAAGCAAAAATCCCTCGAGATTATTAACCCAGCAATTTAATAATGCCACTCTTTCAAACAACGCTGTTGTAACATTTTTGCACATATCCTTCCTCACGTTTCTTTTCAAAATTGTTGCTTCCTTCTTCCAAAACACGAGTTGTATACTTATATTTTTTAAAGTCTTGTATAATATTTAAAGTCCTACTCACCATGATGTTAATCGACTGGAGTTGCGACACGTAGACTTTGTGCCCAGGCTGTTTGTCTGTACTGGCAGCGCGTCTTACTTGCCCTGCAGGCTGCAGCTGGTACCTGCGTTCAGTGAGGTGGCTGACACTTTGCGATGTAAGATCAGATTTGTGCTGCCACATGCTGTTCGTGATAATTCCTTCGCCCTCGTTGTAGGGAAATTATCTACCATAATAGGACTGTGAAGAACACATAAGTTTTTACCTCAGGGGGAGACAACCATTGTATCTATGGGAATTAGCGCTCCCAGGGGGACAATATGAGGACCCGAGCTAAAGGTTAGGTAGGCTTTCTTTTTCTTAAAATAACATAAGTTTTTGTTTTGTTACGGACCATCTTTTTTCGGTTCACTGCTGTCCTGTTTTTTCAGAACCTACTACTCTCTTCTTCAACTTTGATCTTGTTTCATGAACTTCTTTCTCATCTTACTGTTTCTATACCCTTTCTGCACTGATTCCGCGTTCCCTTAACTCCATATTAAATGGTGCCTTCTTCCTTTCTCTCTTTGGATCTCATTTGTTGAGGATAGGGAGGCTTAAACTAACTAATAATCTAATCTACACATATATCTTTGCGAGCAATTGAGTCACTATTTGTGGCTATTTTCATGCCCCCATTTTGGGACACGTAGGAACATTTTTGTATGCAATTGTCGAATAAAGGTAAACGCTTCTGGCTAGTTCCGTCCTCTGGAGAATGGTTCAGTATTTGACATTGGAAATGTCTGAGCTGCCACTTTTGGAGCGAAAAATTTTAACCTCACCTTGCTCTTTTCAAGTTGACTGCTCTGTATAGCATAGTTTTACGGGTTAGCGAGTACTGGTACCGCAGTTGTAGGAAATTGACGTTCATTAATTATTGAAAGTTTTTTCTTGGGAATGGATTGGTTGTTGCAATTAGAGTTTCTTACGTTTTCAGGCGGAATACTAGTTCTTGTTTCCACACGTCCAGCGTCACTGTCAATTTCAGGTAAGCATAGTTTGTGAGAGTTGTAAAGGTGCTGGCCTTAAATATACTACAAGGCTTGAGGTTTTCTTAAATTAAAGGTTTTCTAAAATTGTTTCTGTAGAAATGGACTGGCTCCACATTCGCAAGAAGTATTAGATTGAAGTCCTATACACTATAAACAAAGCATTTATTCTCGTAAAATTTTACAAAAAAACGGTTCGTGTGACCATGAAAAAAAAATTTTAGCTTTTCCTTCTGGAAAATAAGCTGTTCTATGAATTTTGAGAATTGAATTTTTGAGGTTCATTCTGATTATGCATGAAACCAAGGAACTGTTAAAATTTCACCAGTTTATGTTTGTCCATTGAAACATATGAACACAAACATCCCGATTGTTTGCTCCTCGCTGTGGTTGAAAAATAGTTTAATTTTTCAGGCAGCGCATTTGACCTGGGATAAGTGAACCCTGTTTGTGAGGTTTGAGACACTTCATTCGAAATGTTTTGTCGCAGTAAACATGTTACTATGGAAAATTCCTATTAAAGGCTTAGGCAATAGTCAATATAAATCATGTTTTAAAAATTTGATGCGTTCGAATGAACAAGCAAAATTAATCTGATTCCTTTGTAAAATTGCTAATTTTTCGAAAACATTCTCACCCTTAAATTATGCGAAGACAAATGGCCATCTCTTACGGAAAGTTAAATCCTTAGCATTAGAATTATAAATTGTGAAATTATTATTTCTGAAGTAACTGTGAAGTGTGGTTGGTGCGCTATATTTCCGTTCAACGTATACCGTTTCAATCACTCTAAGTTTTTGCTGCTATTTTTTGATTCATGACCGCGTTTTTCGAGCGCCTCTGGCTCTTCAGCAACTCAGTGTAGCGTTTCAGAGGAGAAAAATGAACGAAACCCCTTCGGGCGTTCCTCATCTTCCTTGTCTGAACTCGCCGGTGAAAAAAGAGGATGCTCTCGACGCAATTATGTGCGGCGTCTGCTTTACGTTTAAGCCGAGAATGATGCGCGGTACTATGTATAGCTGCTCCTTAACGGGGCTTATCGCTTCGATGCTGCTCTCATTCGCTCTATCTGAGTCTAGCGTTTTAACGTTGCTGGACTCCCTCTGTCGATCAAACGGAACAGACGTGAGTCTTTCCTCAGTTACTAACTCGTAGTGATTATTTTGAGTTGTCTACGTGCTTGAAGTGGATGTGGGCCTATAACGCAATGGTGCTAAAATAATAGGGTTCTCTTAACGCAATGTCGAGTTTTCTTACTAACTAGGACATTTCCGCTATTTTAGTGTTCTGCATTCTAGTAAAGCTGAATGATGTTACTGTTTATTCGACGTTATTGATGCCACCGTATCTTTAGTGGCAAGATAGTATTCTTCTCGCGTGCTTGCATCTCCTTGGGATCTTTTTTCTCGTGTCGACCGACCTCTTACGGGAATTCTGCGATGTTTTTATTCAATGGCAACGAGAACTTTTCCTCTCAAAGAGATCGTTCGTAATCATTTGTTTCTGCCTTTTCTGCATCGTTCATAGAGATCGACACAATTATTGTTTTCTGTTAGCTCTGAAACTATCTTATTTCGCTGTTACCCTGTGATATAACGGATACCTTCATCCTAACATTCTTCCGATAGTCTTCCTCCCTCAGTTTTAATGATGAGACTGTTCTTGTGACCTCCTTTCTCTTTGACCTATTCTTATTTAAGAATTTTAACTTTTTTTGAGGCATGGACTGAGCTGATTTCTGGATTTCAAGACTGATTTTTCTTCACTCGCTATTCAAATTGAGTCTATATTTTGTGGATATTCTTTTGAAACATGGCTCCACCTTTTCCAAAGCTGAAATGTCAGTCTCATTCCTGTGCTCTGTCTCTGTCGTAGGGTTATTTTTTGAGATTGATTCGAATTACATCTTTTAGAAGACTGATATGGATTGAGATGAATGAATTAAAGGGCATTCTGTGAGTTTTTACTTGAAGTGGTAGGGAGTGAAATGACGTTACATCGACTTGAAAGAGTTGTAAGGAGTAAGTTAGTACAACTTGATTAGAATCAAAGGAACAAATGTAAAAAATTTTCAGGATCAAATTGAGTTTGAGGGACGGACTGAATTAAAAATATCATAGTTTTAAATTGTTGCGACGATAGTTGCTATGGGGTTAAATTTAAAGTCGGAGGAATCAAACTATGACCGCGAAAACGAAATTGAAGTCACTGGGTCAAAATAAAAGTCACAGGAATTGAATTAAAGTTCATTAAATAGCATCACATAGACTGAAGTACAGTAGGAACCGGATTCAAATGACTGTTACCAAATCAAACTGTGTTTGTAATTAAATTGAACTAAATTAAATGGATTTGTGGTAAAATATTAATTGGAAGCCTTAGTAATCAAACGAAAGTGGTGATAATTAAATAGAAGTAAAAATTGAGTAGAGTTCGTAATAATTAAGCGCAAGTTGTGATAATTAAATGGATGCTGTGGCAATCGATTGAAAATTGTGATAATTGATTGAAAATTGTTGTGATCAAACTGAATTTGCAGGGCTAAATTACAAAGTTTATTGTCGATGTGCTTGGTCATGTAATGACCGAGCTCCAAATACGGAGACGAAATTCTCATCTCTTGTGAGCAACATGAAAAGTTGTTGAGGTGTTAAGGAAAAGTACTTTCATGAATAACAAGACAAAAAACACTATTGTAGCTACTCAAAAAAATTGAAGTGCTTTCGATGTGGTGAATTTGTTTTGAAAAGATTTCTATTAAGTAGTTCATGGCTAAGCACTTCAAATTACATTCATGGTCATCAAATTTTACTGTCACCGATTGTTGAATCCGTTTCAATACTTTCGCTGTTCAGAAGCTAAAATTATACAGAAATCTGTCCAACTTGCTATTTTTATTTTTCAGTTTACTATTATTTTGCTGATACATCTCGTTTCATGCAGAAATTTTACTTGATATTCTCACTTCTTTTCACACGGAAATTTTTTCAGTGTTGAATATCGTCTCTTTCAGGGAAATAAAATTATTGCATATACTTGAGAATTAGCGCTCCTTGGTGGAAGATGTGAAAACCCGAGCTGGAGATTTATTAGGGGCTCCTCCCATCACTGAAATAGATTAGGTTTTTGGTTCTGGTACGCACTGCAGACACCTCTGCACTGCACTGCAGACACATGTTGCCCGTGTGCCACTTAACTGTAGGTTAATTTCGTTTTGAATGCATCGTCACCCTTCAGCACATCACATGGAGAATGGCAGACTCGCCATGTCATCATTTGCAGCTTGCCCTTCTGCTGATTCTCGCTGAAAAACTGCTGATTTTGAATTTTTTTGCTTGCGAATTTTCCTTCGAGTAAAAGAATTTTTTGAGAACGTTGAAAACAGAAGTCATGTTTAAATTCCGCTTTTTTCTTATTATCCCATTTGAATTTCTTGGAAAAGGTGTTTGTGCTGACGTGCGAGATGTTCTTATTGTTGACACACTGAATTGAAGCTTCTTGTCGAGTTGAACTTGGAATCAAAAGAGTTTATTGATGAGTTTGGAAATGTTTCTGTGTCGTTAGCATAACTTATTTTTTACATCAGCCAGAGGGAGATGTTACCGTTGTCTCTGTGAGAAGTAGCACTTCTACGAAAATATGTGAGGTCCAAAGCTGAGAATTAGATAGGCTTTCCTTGTACTGAAATAAAAAGTTTTTCTTGTTTTGTTAAGGACCAACCTTTGTTCGGTTCACTGCTGTACTGTTTTTCTGCACATCGGACTTTCTAATTCAATTTTTATTTTATTTCAAGACATTCCTTCTCAACTTACTATTTCTATTCGCACTTGATATTGAGGGGAACCCTCAATATTGAGGGGAACCCTTGAGATAGTTTCCGCGTTCCCTTTAACAACTCTATAATAAATATTGCCTTCATCCCTCTTCTATTTGGAACATCTTTGGCGTGGTTGGGGAAGCTGAAACTAACTTGTTCTAATTGCATCTATGGCTGATGGCGTACCCGTGCCCGCGTTTTCCTTCAGTCAAATCTTAATTGCTTGGGATACGATTTATCGATGAGTTGTTTACAAAGTTTGAACACCCTTTCCAATTAATGATATTTAATGGACCCAGTAAATGTTTGGTATTTAAAAAAATAGCTCACAACTTTTGACTTTAAATTTGAATTGAACATCAAACTTCAGTTTAACCCCACGCTCTCAATGTGTTTAAATGGTAACCACATGCAGTTCGTTCGGAAGTTTCAACGAAGCATAGGAAATGATCTTCTTGAGAATGCAATATTAGATTGGGTTTACCCGCATGTTACAAATATGATAATAATATTGATGCTATTTCAGCTGCTAGATACAAATACAATCAACGTTCAATCTCATGCGCATACTTGTAAACTCTTGAATGTCTCATTATTTTAAATTGATAAATTATGCAAGTGGGCATGGGAAATCATAGCAGAATTTTCTTTTCTTTCAGCATTACTGATCAGAATTTGCTAACTTAGATGATAGACTAACTTTTGGTGGATAATTGTCAAAAGTTTTAGCCATATCCATCCGCCCTATTGTCTCAAAGCAGAGATTTAAAACTTATCCAGCAACAATCACGATCCGGTTACCTCAGCTATATAGATAGGCATTCAGGACTTCAATGTTTTGTGCCCACTTGGCTTTTTTTAGTTTTCATCCCTTCTCCGCGATCTGTCCCCCCAGAATGGTTCAACTATTGGATATTTGGGAATTAGCACTCCCAATGGGAAAGGCCCGATCTGAGAGTCAGGTAAGCTTTCATTTGTGCTGAATAAGAATTAGTGTCTTTTTTTGTTAAAAACCATCTTTCTTCGGTTCATGGCTGTCTTGTTTTCCAGGAAGTCTGATTTTCTTATTTTTTTGTTGTTTTAGAACTTTCCTTTTCAACCTACTGTTTCTATGCACAGGAAAACATGGGGAACGCACCTAGTGCATAGATTCCGCGTTGCTTTTACTTCACACCAAACGGTACCTTCATCCGTCCTCTCTTTTTCCACCTTTGTTGTCGTTAGGGATGGTGTAACTTACTCGCAATGTAATCTTATTCGTTACTGATTCGGTGTACTCGTCTGCGTTTTCCTTCATCGGAACTAACAAGTATTTCGATCGGAGACGTCAACGAAGCCTAGGAAGTGATCTTGCCGATTTAACAATTGTAGTTTCACACTTGGTTAGGGAAACAATAACTCATTATTTTGTTCCTTTCATTCATGTAAACATATTTGATGCGCCGAAATCACAAACATATTGCGTTGGAATACTTAAGTTATTTCAACTGCGAAGTAAAAGTGCAATTGTGTGCATCAAAAATTACAGAATTTTTTTCTTCAGTATTGATAAATAAATTTTGCCAACCCAGAGCTGAGAATTAGATAGGCCTCCTTTTTGTTGAAATAAAATGTATTTTATTTGTTTTGTTATGGATCATATTTTTCACGGTTCACTGCTGTCCTATTTTTCAGCACCTCTAAATTGCTTCGTCAACCTTTGTTTCATCACCTTTCTTTTAATCTTGCTATTTCTATGCGCACGGGATCCTGTGCGGGAACACACGTACTTTATACATAGATTCCCCGTTTTCTTACTCCATACTAAATAGTGCCTTCATCCTTCATTTCCTTGACCATTTTTTGGGGTAAGGGAGGCTAAAACTAACTTATGATCAATCAATCAAGCTTAAATAAATGATTTTTTTTATAAGTATTGCCTGAACTGACAACAGTAGAGGCATGTGGAGGTGTGCGTGCTTCGTTGGACGCAACAGCACTTTACGAGTAGAAATTCTCCAACAGATTTGTGTTCACTTGACTGCGACAAACATTTTCTCAAATGAATATTATTATACCTACTGCGTAAAAAGCATGATCATATATTATATTATTCATTGACTTTATTTATTCATCTTCAGCGAATGAATTCTCAGACAAAGGATGTATTGATAATTCAACGTCACTGTATCTCTTCAGCACTGCTGACAACTCTGCACCGCATAGCTCTTAACGGCTGCTGCAGGATAGTGATAAGCCAGCGCTGCTCTTGCAACGCCACCGAAATAATTCTAAAACTACGTTACTTCTAGACGCTGTTCTTAGCGCCTTCGTTGTCTCATGTTCGACTTCATTCTCCCCATTTTTTATTCTCTTCAGTTAACATTATTCCATTCCTTTATTTTTCACCGCAATCAACTCCAATCCTTCAAATGCCTCATTCTTTGGCTAAATTCGATTCTCTCTCACACATTTCTCAATCCCCTCATTTGCCTCGATTTTTTTCTTCTTGCCTCTATTTAGCACTATTTCTTTCTCCCTACCCCCATTTAGCACAATAGCTCATTCTCCTCATTTATCAGTATATCTCACTTCCCTCATTTACATCATTCATCCCTATTTCTTATTCCGCTCACTCAACCCTATTTCTCATTCCGCTCACTTACCCCTATTTCTCTCAGCCTCACTTTTCACTCCCCACCTCGAGTCACGACACTCGGTGACCCACAACTCTACAGGCCGTCGTTAGCGCGACCTCTTTACGCTGAGCCTTCCTTGTCACTCGCTTCCTTCTGCACCGTGCGTTAGCTGTGTCTTGTTAATGCCAGGGCTGTTATTTCATCTGTCGTCTATTTACCTGAGTTATTATATAAACTTAACTGTTCTTCAGTTGTCGGAGCTGTGTCGATTGTGTTGTCTGTCGTCAAAAGGTTGAATTTATTTGCTTCGAAAATAGCTCCATCGTTCGATTTCTTCCACTTCTATTTCATGATTTCTATTCCAATTTGATAGAGATAGCGTTCATGTCGCCAGCGCTGTCTATGTCTTCATTACTGTTTCCATTAATGCCATTGAGTTCGATGTTGTACGAGAATGATTCCGTTTTTGCTTCTCGAGTCGTTCCGTGAGCATTTGTGTTCATCAATTAAGGTGCTTACTCTGTCTCCTGAGCCGAATGTCATAAACTGCGAAAATCGAGAAATGCATCGCATAGTCTAGCAGTGTCCCATTCTTTTTCTTACATCTCACAAATTCAATATGAAACCGCCTCGGTCTAGCCACGAAGATGACGTGAGACGAGTGTGTGCACGAACTACGGAAATAATCGTGTTACAACTGGAGCTATTCTCGATATGTCTGTCATATCTGAAAGGTTTTACGCGTGGTCATGTTTCTGGAAAAAAATATTGTATTTCTCGGCATTTGTGTGTGAGGACATCAGGTGCATAGTTTCTCCGATCCCTTAATTCCAGACTGAATGGTGCCCTTCGCCTTCTTTTTTTTTAATACCTCAAGTGTTTCTTTCAGACTTATCTAATCTTTGCCAAAAATTCTCTATGAAATACCAACAAATGTAACCTAATGGTAAAAAAAACTAAAGTTCCAGCAGTAGTACTCGACAGTTGCCACTTGAAGTAGCGCTGCGAAGAAAATATTTGTAAGAGTTCGTCACACTGGGCGAAAAATCAATGATTTACGATTTGAAAATCCACCTTTTTATAGATTTCATCATTCAGTGCCAGTGAGTAACAAATTCTTCCTTCATATCTAATCCAAATTCTAAAATATTAAATACTTAAACTTTGAAAAAATTTGCCCATAAATATGGACTTAAACATCACTTCTGTGCCACAGATGTTTTTTTCAATCTTTTTTGACATGGCAAAGTAGTAGAACATTTCTCTTTAAATATTATATACAAGTGTGAAAAAAGTGTTCTTGCTCTGGTGAACTTTCTCGACTTCGGCTGTTTCACTGGTATATGACGGAAACACCAACTCGTTTTTTTATCGATGACTCGGAAAGTTTGAACTTCGTCATGCTACTTGCGGTCAATTCTTAATTTAATTTTGCCCTGTAGGTCTGTTTTTTGGGAGCTGAAACGAACGTTTAATCTTTAATTAAAGAAGTTATCATGGTAAAAAGTGACAACTACATTGAGCTGGGGCAGTTGACGTGCAGTTCTCACTGCTGACGTACAGAGAGGGCAGCACGTTCCGCAAGCGGTCTTAGAGGACACGGCGAAGACGGCGAGTTTTTACTCGTGTTCTGCGCACAAAAAACTGGCGGGCGGAGCGTTGCCGTGAATCCAATATGGCAAACACGCAGAGGCATTGGCCTACTTAGGAACTAAGCCTTCATGCTTCAGAAGCCTCAATGTTCCTGTGCCAGCTAAGTCAGATGCACATGTGACGCCACTGCAATGTCGCGTGCTTAATTAAATTTGGGATTAGCATGTTCATTTTAATAAGGGTTTGCTTTTGTACTCATTTCGCAAGACAAATACCGTTCCTCCCACTGTCTAAATGTTTGTACGACCATCAGTTCAAGCTGATTATTTGAGTCTACACGTGCTAGTAGAAATATGCTCTACGATTTAAAACATGTGTACTACTCCGTCAGAAAGCATAGGAGAGGAAATAAGTTTAGATTATTCAAGTTTGTGGATCCCATTCTATGGCGACTGGCCGGCCATAGAGATACTGTTGGTTTACTTCAGCTATTGAGAAGTTTACGAGACTTCTATCTTTCGAACCCACTTCGCTTCTTTTAATTTCCATGCTTTTCTCGCTATCTCTTCTTAATTTTTTATTCTTCTTGATTCCTATGCAAAGGTATGCATAGGGAATCTTGTGTGGGAACACACTTTATACATAGGTTCCTCGTTTGCTACCGTCTATACTAAATGGAACCCTTCTTTTCGCTCTCTTGAGGTCGTATTTGTTGTGGTTCGTGACTCTGAAACTAATTATAATGGTAATCCTAAAAGTGATAATAATAATACTGTTGTACTGCCGTCATTGATGCACTCTACTTTAACTTTTCGTATTCAGTGATGTAGCAAGCAGATGCTAAGTTAAATGCTAAATTACAGAACTGGTGATAGTTTCGAAGTAAAGCAAGAATAATCAATTAGAGAAATAAAAATTATGAAAGTGACAGAAGAAATAATACTCCCTTGTACGGATATCAAGAATAGCCAGTTATGATTTACATCATTACTAAAAAAAATAAATGTCTGTCATCGTACGTATCGATGCTTCACGAAGTACAGTACAATAATATTAATCAACCACCTTAGGTGATTAACGTTTAAAACGTGTATAACCGCTGCGTTTGTAAAATAATCAGCATTGCGTTTGATTTCCTTTGCTATTCTCTTGCTAACACATTTTAGTGCATGTAATAATTACTTGTTTTTGAAGGAAATGCAGTATAGATCGTTCGGAAAAGTTCAACCTTTGACCGTATCAGGTCTACTCGCAATTCAATCGGTAGTCATTTCACATTGTTCTATTATGCATTTTTCAACCTCCTCACTCAAGACCCGCTCAACAGTTAACGAATGAACAGTCTTACTCGTATAAACTCTCACGATGAAAAATCAATTTAATGACCATTCCTCGCAAGTCCTCAAGATAAATCTGCTTCATGGACACTGAGCGTCTCTGCACGCTCTTTCAGATCAACTTTAGCTTGCCCCGTTAGCTCATATTGTGCGAGCTGCCATGATACCGTCCCTCTGGGGAGCTGCTGATGACATGTTTGATGTTTTATATCTGATCTGCTCTCGTGTTCTTATGAATTAGGTACCAGACATTGAATTTGTGTCGTGTTCTAGCAGAGCCGGTCTGTGCTTGAGTACCGATAAATGTGCCGCTCTGAAGGAGGGTAGGAAACAATGGTTTTGCTTTTCAACAGCCTTGTGACAGCTTGAAACAACTTTCAACTTGGGTATTTAAAGTGAAATACACTTTTTGTGTCTGATTTAATGGAAAATATGCTTTCTCTGTGGTCTATCATGTCAGCCGATGTGTTCATGCAACGCGTTGAAATGAAGAGGAGTGATAATACAAATTTCGATTCCCACACCACCTGCCACTCTATGCGCAGAAGTGATTTTCGACTCCAGGATGAGTAGAAAATTTTCCTATTATGTTCTACAATGGATGCACGTCGCTCAATCTACCAGCTGACTGATGAGGGCCTTAGGGATGAACCATAAGATCGTCGCATGAGCCACCTCATCTTGTGTTATTGTTGTTCTGGGATTGAACTTATCGTCATCGCCGTCCCTTTGCTTTCGCCGTGAGTTGCACTTTCTTTCCACAATCAAGATCGTTTCCTCATTGTCCTGTGAAACGCCATTGCTGCTGCCTCCAGGCAGAATTTATCTGCAATTTTTCTCCCAAAGGATACATTTGCTAAACGTGAGCACCTCTGTGGAGCTGAGGTCTCTTGTCTGGTAATGGTAATCTTCTGAGGCACAACGCATTGGTGTTTGAGGACGCCGATTTGACTGTTTGCTTTTCAACCCATGATGGCATCGTTTTTTCGCTTTACA
>JACJUY010000107.1:61813-89994 GCA_014220935.1 Platorchestia sp. MABIK | reverse complement strand
AGAGAAAGGAGGAAGGGATCATTTAGTATGGAGATACGGGAACGCCAAATCTATGGACAAGATTCATTGAAACAGCAAATTGAGAAAGAAGTTCATGAAACGAGATCAAAGTTGAAGAAGAAAGTAGTAGGTGCTGAAAAACAGGGCATCAGTGAACGGGAAAAAAAATAGTCGTTAACGCAACACAAAACATTTGATTACAACAAAAAGGAGTCCTACCTAACTCTAAGCTCGGGACCTCACATTTTTCCCCATGGGAGTGCTATTTCCCATAGATTCGATTGTTGTATCCTATGAGGAGGGACCTCGTTATAGTTGAGGAACTGAACAAAGAGCTTACCATTTATGAAGACGGGGTTTAACAATTGAGCTCACATTATATATTTATTCCATGAAATTTTGATCTGTTAATGGGTCTTCAATTTGCTGGACGATTTACAGCTTATCATGTACACTGCCAGAGTGCTAGTGGCGTAAATTTGCAAAAGTAAAACGAACAGCAACGATTCTTAGATCTGAAGAGCATGGAAAAACTAGCCCTCCAAGCTGCAACGGTAACCGGTAAAAACCGAGGTTCTTTGAGTGGTTTTAGCCGCCAACGCGACATGCAGGCAAATAGCTCATGCCACGGACCGACAACGAGCATAACGGCTACCGAAAGGTGATAAAAACCAGACCACACTCCGCAGAAAACATCGCATCAAGAATAATAAAACTGGGAAACGCGTCAGAAATTTCAAAGACTTCGCTTTCCAGGCCACAAAAGAAAATACACATGACACATAAATCACAAAAATTGTATTTTAAATACTCGGATGAATGCAAATGTGTTTTTAACGAACAAGAATAACGTTTTCGTTGCAAGAAATACAGAAACGCGATTGAAAAATTTTCTGAGTGCTTGGATTCACTGAGCTTTTTAAGCATGAGAAAGCTCTTTAAGAAAAAGATCATTTTGGGTAGTAGTAAAAACACTGTTTTGTCGATTTTTTTCGCAATTCGTGAAAAAATTAGTGTTGCAACATAAAAATAGATCATCAATTACTTTAAACCTCTTTGATCACAAAAAGAAATCTTTTCAAATGAGGAAGGAGGTAGGCACTATCTATAAGGGAGTTGAGGGAACAGGGAATCCATGCCCAAGGTGTCCTCGCACCCTCTGCGCATGGAAACAGCAAGTTATGAAGGAAGTTTATAAAACATGAAAGTAGAAGCAGGAAGTAATAGGCGGCGGAGAAAAAGCACGGCAGTAAACTACAACAATAATCCGTAACAAAACAAAACCTTTATTCTATTAATTAGAAAACCCTAATTTTCCGGTTAGGACCTCACATCTTCCCCTTTTGAGTGCTAATCCCCGAAGGGACAATATAGTTGCCTCCTCCTGCGAAAAACTGCTGCAGCAATGACAGGGCTCTTACACCACCAAGGAAGGACACGGATCGAAAAACCAAGTAGACATACATAGGCATCGGAAAGAATTCATGCCGAATGTTTAAACTTTTTGCTTCTATCTGAACAGATGAGAAAAGGAATGTATAATTTTAGCTAATATAGAACGATTGGACTGCGACCTAGCGACAGCCTCAGCTATCAGTCACACTCTATAGGTTCACTTCAGGTAGGTCAATAATATTGCTCTCTTTACTTCTATTGGGCAGTTAATTACGCAGCTTTCAGTCCAAATTTTGAAAAGTTTAGTTATGCTAAGAAAATATTCGACAAGTTTGTGTTCCTGGCCAATACTAGGCAAAGATTGATCGCGCGCAGTAACACCGGCTAGTTATAGATGCTTTGGCTTACCGACTTATCATGACATCTACATTTTAGTGTGATCCTCTAGAATTTATGACTCAACTATTTTGATTTTAGACTTTGATACTAACATTTTCAAGTATCAGCCCCACAGAGAAGGTATCAGCTGCTCTCCCAACTAAACTGATTCCTGAACGGACTTCTGTAGGAAGTTCTGCTAACTCCAACGGGCATTTCTTTTTAGAACAAGTAGTACCATGATCAAAGTTCATGGAAAAGATCGAATACAATTCAGTATGAGTTTGGGACGTAACCTTGCATGTATCAGAGGTAGGTTGATTATAATAGAACTCGCTGGAGGAATGCTGGATTTCTAACATGTTTTCAGTGACCAAACGCATTCCGCCTTCCCACCAAACAAGAAGCAACAGCCTGAAACATAAACTGTTCCTTGAAGATTCTTGTTTGAAGCATCACGGTGAGGCAAAGGTTATCTCTAAAAGACAAAACATCTCATTTTGGTACATTAAAAAATTGCGCCCTTGAAAAAACAGCTACTAAGATAAACAGCAATTCACCAAGATCTTCAGACTATCTCAGTAAATGTCATCTGGAGAAAAAATTACTTGCCATGGAATGAGGATGTAAACTGAATTACGTTGGCTCGGAACAAGTGGCTGCAAGAAATTTGATTTTCACTCTGAGTAGTTTCATAAGCATTTATGGTAAAACTACTCTCAGTTGAATGTTACTGTCGAATCTGCAATACTTTTTTACATGCTCTGATATCTGTGCGCATTTAAATAAAAAAAATCCAAGATGAAAATTCCAAGCGCTTTGATAACGTATCAAGCATATCATATTTCTCATGATTATTACTGACCGCACGCAAATATGACTTCATAAACGGCAAATGCGACAGACAATTGTAAGACAGAAGTGGGACACACACGAGAAACAGTGCAGCAGAAAGCAGACCAGAGACAAACTTTTCAGCAAGTAAAAAATCGCAAAAGATGCCTCTGACAGTGAAGAAGATATATACTGGACAAGAACCGATGACCAGGATGCCGTACAATAGACGTGTGAAGGAAACACTGGACGCTGTCTAGCTGAAATGACAGGGAAAGCGCTGTATAGATGCGTCAGCAACTTTGCGCAAACGTTGACTTATTCTGTTGATGAGCCTATAGTGAAAGATGTTAGCTGCAGTGTAAAAAGTGTGAAGCCTAGCGATGCCGTAGTTCATTGAAACATACTATATATGTTCCTATGAAAAATGTGCGTTAAGGAAAATAAAACTTCGATGCCTTAAGAAATATTGTTTTTTGTCAGCTATTCAATAATTACTAAGAGGTTTCCTACTTCCAAAAATGCACGTTGAATCCATTTGACACGATTTGGGTGACATTCAAAATTAGGAAGTAGATTTTGAATTTGTTATCCAATTTCAAATTATGACAAGTAGGCCTAATTTTCGTACACAATATAGCAATAATGCTTGGTTAAAGCGTTAATTCAGTCGTTGTATAAAATAAACAATCAAAAATTTAAATTTTGAACTACTCCTAACTAATTAACTTAGCCTGAATGAGTTTCATAGTAAATGAATCAAACGATTGGAACTTTTTTTGGAGCTTAAAATTCGTAAACGAAGAGCTGAAACGGTTAATAGATAATTAACGAACGTTCTTCCCAATCGTTAAAAATTAGAAGAAACGTCTTGAAGAGTTGTTTCGTCCAAGGTAAGCGGCAAGAACTAAATGTCAGTGAAAATAAACGCTTCTATTCTGCTCAACCTTCTTCCGCAAACTAGGCAACGTTGTCCAGCTACGTGCACTGACGGTAGCGCGTCCGTCTGTGTGCTCTGCGCAAGATGATAAAAGTAAATGCTGGAAGCCACTATAAAGCAACGGGCTCTTGTCCGTATTTGGTAGCGCTTGGCAGCTTCAAGAAAAGAAGAAACGCGACTATGCCGTTAAGGTGTGTAATTTGTTCATTTATAACATGCCGCGGATGAGTCACAGGTTGATACTTTTGTGCAAGAAATTGGTAACTGGAGACCGATTTAGCTTCTGCCACCACATCTTTAGGCTTCGACCCGTGTGATTTGCGTACTCGTCTATCTCGATACACTTCTCAAGAGCGTTACCGTATGACAAGGTAAAAAGCTCTTAACTAAGACTTACATAACTTCTCTGACTGACGTACAGCACCGTAAAGTCCATACACAATAATGCTAAAAAAATGAAACATGATCTTGCTAGAAAAAAAATTGCGTGACGTTAAATTTGCTCGTTATCAAATTGATTATTCAAATATTAGATAAATAAATGTGAAAAATGTGCAGCAGGATATTTTATGTAAAGAAGCTCTGTAGGTATAGTGAAGGAAAATTTTTATCAAGAAAGTGCGAAGGTCAAGAAAGCGCGACGGTCAAGAACGAAAAATACTGTAAGCCTCACACATTGGCTTTTTCAACTTGTACGGATATTCACGATAAACCAACACTTTTCAACAACAAACGCGTCACTCATAGGAGAGAAATGTCAATAAACTAACCGTTTCTACAATGATTTCTGTTTAATTTTTGCAGTTTATACCAGACTAAATTTACTTTAAAGAGGGTAATGTTAGGTTTATAGAAGTGACAAAGATAAAGATAGGAGAACAATTCATCATTAAAAAGCTTAAAATTTCGTGCTACTCTTTGATTTCATACACAGAAACACGACATCAAACCAAGCAATAACAAATGCAGCGGAACATCAAACACATTTATGACGAAAAAGTTACCATACACCAAGAGCCATCATTTGAAGAAGAGTTTGATCTAACAAAAACATTCATATTAGTCGACGGCAGAATGTCAGTCCTGATCAAGATGTGGTCAGAGTGTATCAAAAGGCGGGATAGAGACGCTCCCTTTGACTCTGGACTCGGACAAACATAAGGCACGAGATGAGCAACGCGTCCGGCGTTCGACGATTCAGTGACGACTGGACAGTTGGAGACTGTACGGTCAGTGAATAACTGGGTGATATGAGAGCCTGTTGTAACTGTACTGTAACGTAACTGCATCGTAGTATTTATAGGCGAGCTAGATTGCAATGCAACTCATGGTAGTGCCAACACGAGCGCTGTAACGGTACTGTAACGCGACCATCCATGATATCCATGCTGTATTGTAATGCAACTCATGGTAGTGCCAATACGAGTACTGTAACGGTACTGTAACGTAACTTCATGGTAGTATTGATAGGCGAGCTGTATTGTAATGCAACTGCATGGAGGTGACAACAAAGTGTTACGTAACTACTTGGTGGTACCGATCCGAATTATTTAACGTACCAGCCTGACACTAACAGGGTGTGTGCTGCAGAGGAATTGAAATTAAACGTAACACTCAGTAATAGTGATTCACCCGTAACAATAGTATTGTAGCGAAAAGGTATGCATTCGGCAACGCGTAACGCTATGAATAACAGACTTACAGAGTAACTTTACATCATAATAAGAACAGTGTGGGGGGACGAAACAGTAACGCAACGTCCCTGTCCCCTCGTAACACCAGGTGACGACATCTGAACTATTGGACCGATTTGGGCTCATATTGCATGACCACAATGAATCGTAAATTTTACACTAGGGAACATTTTCATGACGTATTCCAAGGAAGTCTTCGCGATCAAAATTCCGGAATTTTCCTGAAGCAATTTTTTAACGATTTTTTCTAAAGCTATTTAACGCCTAAGTATACCGGAGGTTGAAAAATAAATAAATGTTTAAAATAATTTGAATTTTAATGATGTTCCCTACAAAAAAATAATTGAGAATGGAATGCATGAAGTGAAAGTGAGAAGACGTGATCCTAGAAATTAAACGAGAGAAGAATCAGATTTGGTGAGTAAAGTTTCCGAGGACGGGATCCTGCCAAGGCTTGAAAAACAAAACCTTGATAGTTAGTTCAACTCGGTTGTCTTGCTCAGCGACGAAATTCCCTAACCGTGTCTCTCTCCAAAAGAACTAACAATGACTTTCGTCTTTGAGTTAATGCCTTTGAGGGACTTTCGCCCGAATGACTCACAAATGAGTTTTTCGCCTCCAGTTTTTCGGTCAATAATTAACGAAAGCACCCAATCACAGTACACACTATACATACCACCAATGCTGAGCGAATGTCTTTTGAAAACTTGAAAACTCAAACTGAACTGCCATTTGATGTTAGTTCTGGAAGATAGGTGCGGAAGCGTAACTTGTCAACGGCGAAGACAGCACGAAATCTATTGAGCATCAGGTGTTTTTTTTTCTGACTGGGCGGCGCTAATTTTCATTTGGAAACTCTTCGGAGGCACCCTGTAAAGTCGCAATCTGACGAGTGAATGATGATTGAATCCAAGTTTTAGCTCCCTTACCACAACAATGTTCCAAGAGAGGAAGGTTGAAGGCACCGTTTAGTATGGAGTTATAGAAACGCAGAATCAATGCACAAGGTGTGTTCCCGCACAGGATCCCGTGCGCATAGAAGCAGTCAGTTGAGAAGGAAGGTAATGAAACAAGATAAAAGTTTAAGAACAAAGGCAGAGGTGCTGAAAAACAGAACAGCAGTAAATGAAATAAAGATGGCCCTTAACGAACAAAAAACATGTTATTTCAACAAAAAGAAAACCTACTTAACTCTCAGCTCAGGACCACTTATTTTCCTTTTGGGAGCGATAACTCCAAATAGATGGAATAGCAGTCTCTCATTGAGGGGTGCTTCGACCTAAAAATGAAGAACACGAAACACGCATTTGGAAATTTTCGAATTTTACAAACACGTTTTGCAAGAATGAAACTCTAATTCGGCGTTGAATTAGCCCTCACAAAAACAAAATGAGCTTATACGTGGGAATTTGATATTCTCAATTCTATGAACTCGTTTCAAGGCGCCAACTCCTGGTCCGCATCCGCATGAGAACCCTTGGCCTTTAGAGGCTCAGCCTAACGTACTCGAAGATCAGGCTACATGTCCAGGACCTGCCTAGGGCGAGGCGCTAAATCTGGAGCACCTGGATAAGCGGTTCTTATTTTTTCACCCTGCCACTCCCTGGAACAAGTGAAAAATTTCTCACTACAATTAAGGTACCGCATGATGGCAGGGTGGTAGTCATAACAGTACTCAGAAATGAGAGGTGCGTTTTCGAGAATGTGGTCGTAGGTAGAATACATTTTTAAGCTTCGTTTAATGATTTGAACTTCAGTTACATCGGGTCACAAAAAATATTGATTAGAAATTTTTTTACAGCATTGGGGTGGAAAAATCTTTTACTGCTAACTTGTTTAAACTTACGCAGATTTAACCCATCTTCTCTTCTTTAATCGTTTCATACACCTTGAAATTATTCCCTTGAATTTACTAACGTGAGAAGAAACTCGCATCTATTTTAAGCGCCCAATAAACATCATGAACGGGAATGTACGTTTTTCTTTCAACACTGCTCTTCTCTCCCACTTGTGCTACTCTAATCAGATGAATTCGAAAACTCATTTGGTCATTCTAACATGTAAAAATGTTCAAATTTATTCTCTGACAGCTTTCACCGAATCATGATGAGAACATTTAGGCCGCGCCACACGAAGAATCGAACACAAAGATGTTTCCTGCGCACGCGTCCGGTCTTTGCTATTTGTGCGCCGGTGCCTGCAGCGGTGGGCAGAGGAAGTTGTCGTACATAACGGTACTCGGTGACCGTAACCGATACATACCGATGACCAAAGCCAAGTTTGGAGGCACAGATGACTGCTGTTTGGCTGCGGACTAAATACTTCAACTCTTCAAGCTGATGGCTCTTCGGTTACTCATTAAAAGTATTTGAGTTTGAGTTTTCTCTCGGAAGTTTTTGGACAGGGTGCAGATGTATCTGAAAAACCTACCAGAGAGACGGAGATGTAGGGAACCTGTACCGTGTTTACATCTACGTTAAATAAATGCGAATTTTTAATAGCATCTCTAAAGAAGGAATTTTATATTCATATCACAAATCATTGAACGAATTTTTATTTTCGAAACCAAACAGAATGTTAGGAGTTTGCTAGGGCGTCAATGGCGGAATAATTGCTAATGATGTTTTGCATTCCAGATGTCCGCCATTTTTTCAGTAAAAGGAGTTCACTCGCATGACTTGCACAAAAAGAATTTTGCATTTATTTGAATGTGAACAGGAAAATGTATTTTATTTCACCAATTGGAACCCAGTTAAAAACTTCCTTAATGTTTTAAAATTACCCAAATCATTTTCGCGTAACCCAAGCATTTTCGAAAGTAAATGAATGGCAGAAAATTCTTTCGACAACTTAAAAAGCAAAATCCATGTGTTGATTCCAAAATAAAACTCTTATAGATTAGAGAAAATTTTCAGATAAAAAATAAAGCTCGCACCGTTAACTCGTTCTTAATAACTCAACCAAGCAGTACCAAATTTTAAAGTCGACTACTTTTTTTAGCTTAAAACTGTAGTTTTTCGAGCAATTTTTCAATGTTCCAATTGCAGGCAATTTCAATAAAAGTCATCTAGTCGGGACTCAAAACCCACGGGACCTTGGCAGAATAAGAGCTTCGTCCGAAAAGTTCAAATCAAATTACCTAATTAGCGGCATCTTGCGAGCGAATGTTCCAGCATTACGTAGCAAGTAGTTGTTAGGCTGGAAAATACCATTCCTTATTAGGCTAACCTTTGAATTCATTATGAATAGACGATATTTTAGCTAAAACATTTTTAGCAGAAGAATTACTTTATTTAGATGCGCTTAGGTTGAGTTACGTAGGTTAAGTTAGGCTCATCAGGACTCTCAAGAATGCATTGTTACATTGAAGCATAATTCAAACTCTAAAGTTAAATATTTTACTTATACTATTTCTGAGTTTTGTAAGTATGTCAGTGCTTACACCTACTCATTACTCAAACTAATGGATGCAGAATATATGTACTTATAAAAATGTCAAAGGGTTTAAAATAATCTTGGAGCAAAGGCACAGACTAAAAATACAAAATAACGAACCGGTTAGCCAATTTGTAGTCGAACAAGAGCGATAGGAGTTGCAAGGACAAGTTTCACAAAAAAATAGAAGCCTTCACAAATTCAGATGACATTTAAAATCCACTTAACACTGATTACATAAATTAAGGGCCTTCACGTACTCGGATGACATTTAAAATCTACTCAACACCGATTACATAAATTAAGGGCCTTCACGTACTCGGATGACATTTAAAATCTACTCAACACCGATTACATAAATTAAGGGCCTTCACGTACTCGGATGACATTTAAAATCTACTCAACACTGATTACATAAATTAAGTGCCTTCACGTACTCAGAGAAGGTTTGAAATCCACTTAACACTAATTAAATGAATTAAGAGCCTTTCCGTACTCCGGTAACATTTGAAGTCCAACAAAACTGGGCTACCAAGCTATTCTAAGCATCCAAAATGAATGCATAAAAATTAAAGTACTCGGAATGATTTTATAACGTATTAACTGTGATATGAAGTGATACTACAATACTTTTTTCTGTTAAGCCATCGCTCGTCGTTTAGTTTTGTTAGATAATTTAAACAATCCACCCAGAATAAAAAATAAATCACCAAATTTGATACAGTATTCTCATTTTTTCTCCTAGAAAAAGAAGAGATGAAGAGTTGTTCGGTGACTAAAACGATACAATCGCTCTCCGTCACATAGTAAACGCCTCGGTTCGTCCACCAAGTGTTGTTATCTACATAGAACTTCGTTGAACTTACAAAATTGCAACACCTTTTGGAGTCCATCAACCCTTATTTTTAACAGATCTCAAGCGGCAATTTTTGAAATGTAAGAAAACGCTTTTCTTCATAACCATGGCTAAGAAATACAAACAGTATAATAAAAATACACGAAGGTAACCGTTGAAACATGCCAAACATAAGCCTTAATTCTTACGATCTTCTTTAAATAACAAAGAGCAACGAGTGAGGAACTGTAAAGTGAGACTGGGAAGTGGAAGTGGCGGTGCCGGATCTGTAGAGAGATCAGGGCGAGTTTTTAACTCGGAGAGACCTACTTAGACTCATGCGTCCTCGATGTTCCCCTGCTGAGAGGGGTGGACGAAGAGGGGAGAGGTGGGCAGAGCAGGGGAAAAGAAAACGAGAAAATCGATGTGTGGGAAGCAAATAAACACAAATTGAAAATTTGATTAGACTAGAAAGAGAGAAAAAAAACGAGGAGATACCAAAAATATAGCCACGCATCATTCAAGGAGCAAGTGGGAGTTACGTTCTTAAATTAAATATCTAGTAATTCAATGAGATACAAGAGGATCTCTGAAGATATTTTTTATCCAATGACATTTGCCATTGCAGCATCGGTGCGTTTCTGCCAAGCCAACATACAATCCTCTTTCCAGGCATGCCACATACAGTCCCTCATTTAATCTTGTGTCTAATCTGCGATGAATAGCAACTGGTTGAAAAGGCAACAGAAAATTTGTAATATACAAAATTTAGAAACACAGAAGTTCACCTTAAAATTGTGAACACAATCATGAACACATTGCAGTTAGTTTTTCGAACATACCCAGCAAATTCGAGACTTTTGACTAGTGTCAGCGTTCATTCAACATTACATCAAAAATTGTCGCGTTAGTGGTATATTTNTGTCGCATTGAATTTTGTCTGAAATATTATGCAGACTTTTGATTATTGTACTCGTGCTCCTTTTGATCATTACGTTCTGATGTCTTGGGTGCTTTTAACTCGCGTGTTCAACGGTAAAATACATACGGTTAATCTTTCAAATTTTGTCGTTATTATCCATACTGATAAATTAAGGTAAACTCGTGGTGCAACTATGCTAACACTGCTGTTTCTAATTTCCCTCCTTTTCTGTCATCCATTCTCCTCCTGTGTATTTCTATCTTTAATTTCCCTTCCCCTAAGACTATCGATGTTGAAATCCCTCAATCGGTAACGAGAGGCCGACAGGCCTAGCCTCGTATCGTGACACAGACGCTCATTATTTATTCAAATTTTCATTAGAAATGAGACTGGGGTTGTGCACTCAAATTTCTTGATTAACAAGTTGCTGTCAGAAATTAACTGATACGTGCGTTAAATTGTACGTTTACATTAAAAATTGCAAAGGCTCAGTGCTGAAAGATCGTATCATAGTTATCGTGGTACCTCGTAAACAATGAGCGTTATTTATTTTACAAGTATTGACGATGGGTCTTGGTTATCATTGACCTCAATTAAAATGTGACACCAGCTCCTTCTGGTATGATACAGCCTTAATTGCCGATTGAGTTTCAAATGTTCTGAAACTGCAGCGTCTCTCCGTTAAGGGTAGACCAAGCCCTGAACGGCATAAAAAGGAATTGGTCTATGAGCCTCTCTAAATCAGCGAACGGAACTCGGATCGTCATAAAGCTACGTACGAAGGAAGAAATGAATCAGTTGTAACTATACAGTTGTATATCATATTTAATCATATCAACTCAGTTATATAATTTTACTTCCTATGCTAATGAGGCTCCAAACCTATGAGTCAAAAAATCATGACATTCTGGGGACATCCCCACAAGATTATTTAAATGAGTTTTAATATGAATGAGCATTTTCTGAAAAGAATATAACATGAGCATTTTGTTTTAGAATCAATGGTCTACAACAAGTTACCAGATGTCAGGGCGTACTGAAAATTGACACGACGATGAAGAAAAAAAAATCATGTCACAAAAACGAATAAAAATCTACTAATCGGAGGTTTATAACGAAAAGATGGTGATTCTACAGTAGAACAAAATACATATATATTTACCATACCCATACAGAAGCGGTGAAGATAGCTATGAGCATTGCGAAGAAATCTTGACAAATAGCGATCGACGAGCGAAAATTTTAGAATAAAAAAAACTTGTCATAATCATATGATTGAGTTGCCTCATTTCTTCCTACGTACGTAGTTTCATGAAGATCCGGGTGCAGTTTGTTGAGTTAGAGAAGCTCAAAGACAGGTTCCTTTCTAGGCCCTTCAGGATTTGATCTGCCTTAAAGGTATTCGTGTGTCTTTTCTGTGGCAAAAGAACTTGCCTGATTGAGACTAATATCAATACTAACGTTAACTCCGGAACACGACTATTGTGTAACCTATTTCCGCGCCAGAAAATCTCGTTCTGAACTTGTCAAATTGGGCTAAGATTGTAACAGATCTGAGCAAGGGGAGTAACTGGAAACTTATTTGTACTCCATTAAATTTATGCATAGATTGATCTATTTGTCTAACTCCAAATGATTGTGCACTCTTTTTAGAGAAAGTGAAGTCCCTTCTGGTATTCAAAATAATCATGTCTTGTTCTCCATTAATGTGTGATACCTGGCTGACCTTATATAGGTGTCTGTTTCACGCCTTCACTTCATAAGAAAGCTTTTGATGAAAGTTACGCAGCAAAATTTAACGTTCTGTTGACCTGTCGGTGTTTTTACATTCTTCTCCAGGGCTGTGCACGAAGTGTTAGTATTGTTTTTTGTTCACTACATCATAGGGTAGAAACAGAGACGAAAACTGAAAATTTCTATCCTCACGACTTTAGGGTATCCTTTTCTTTTGTTGTTTAATCACTATTTGTCTAACGAGGAATATAGTGCCCTAGTTTTTTCCGTGTAGAGATGCTCAATCTTTGATACGCCTTTAATGACGCTAGAAACTTGCACCATAGTATTTGATCAATAGAATTGACGCATGCATTTGACTAACAGCGTGTCGAGTTAATGCTGCGTAGCCCCTACACAAGTGATGGATATCTGTTTGATAGCTAATGTGCAAAGAGGGGCTTAAATTACTCTAGGGAGTTAATTAATACTATTAATACTCAGTCATTAAGAGTATACGAGACTTGCTACTGCGACGCAAAAACCTAACAAATTGATGCTCACTTTTTCCCGTTGCTCGAGATCGCAATTCTCACGGCCAACTTTTTGTTACGCTCGAAGGTTAAAATAATTTGTCATTTGCTCGCTCTAAAAGTTAGTCCTGAAAATATTCACTCCTGAAATGATGTTCATGTTGTGTAGCGAATACCTAATGGGGGACTTTTTCTCTTCATGCCGCCCTAAGTTTTACAGTTTCCTTGGCGAAAATGGGGTTGATCCAGTTTCAAATTATCAGATCTCATTTTCTCCAAAATCTTTCTGTTGCTGTTCTCAATTTTTTGATCAGATAAACAAGCTAAACAAGCTAGATCTTGAATTTGAGGAAATAATTTCGTTTTTGTAGTTTACCGTCGTTGTGGCATTTTGTTTTGGTTGAATGACTGATGAGAAACATTTTCTGGGCATGAATAATTCATTCCAATTACAGTGCGGAGGAATTCGGGTACTTTTTTCAACATCCAGTCTCCATTTCTGATCACAATGTTCTGTATTCTTTTCAGATTACAAATTTTTCATGAAATGGTTCATCCCGAAATAATTGACAGACANCCTAATGGGGGACTTTTTCTCTTCATGCCGCCCTAAGTTTTACAGTTTCCTTGGCGAAAATTCCTGTCTAAGTGTAGCCATGTTGATAAAAAGAGGTTGATCCAGTTTCAAATTATCAGATTTCATTTTCTCCAAAATCTTTCTGTTGCTGTTCTCAATTTTTTGACCAGATAAACAAGCTAAACAAGCTAGATCTTGAATTTGAGGAAATAATTTCGTTTTTGTAGTTTACCGTCGTTGTGGCATTTTGTTTTGGTTGAATGACTGATGAGAAACATTTTCTGGGTATGAATAATTCATTCCAATTACAGTGCGGAGGAATTTGGGTACTTTTTTCAACATCCAGTCTCCATTTCTGATCACAGTGTTCTGTATTCTTTTCAGATTACAAATTTTTCATGAAATGGTTCATCCCGAAATAATTGACAGACAGAAACTACATAATGTATATAACATCTAGTTTTACCTTTTGCGTATGCGCAACTATTACGTTTGTGTCATACGGTACTTAATGTGAGACTTGTTCGTAGGAGCAAAATTTAAAAAATTCAAAATTTCATTTGTAACAAGACCCAGCTGTTGTCATTGCATAGTGTCGACAGATTCTTGTTTGAAATAAAGTTTAAATTTATGGTAGTAGTTAATTGCTTTCGAAGGCAAAATTTATCGATATGAGTGTTTTGCTATGTTAGTTACATTTTTTTGCTACAATGCTTAACCAATCATTTGTAATTTAATGTTATGGTCAATATTATCATACTTAACGTTGATCAGTATCTTATCCTAGTACTGTGTTAGAGCCTGAGTCTAAGCCGAGTTAAGCGGAATATACATTACACTTTCTTGTTTAAAATCAATTCAGGACCACATTTAGGTCTATTATCTGTGAACGTCGATGCCTGATTTTAATTACAAAACTACTGCACATGGAAAAATTATGTAATGTAAAGAAGAAATATCATTTGAAAAGTATTCTTGCACGCACTTTTTATTAAAAATATTTATTGTTAGACGACAGAATAGGAGAGCTGATGTTTAGGAAAGCATTTGTTTTTTTTAGAGAGCTGAAGGGCATTTGCAGGCCTTGTTTACTTGGCCATAGTTCAGTTTTTGCAGTTTCATTGTTCCCGAATTTCACGCTACTGAAATTGACCGTAGCGATTTACTCCTCGCGTACGCCGTCAAATTGGTTACATGTCTGGAAGGAGCCGTGACATTTAACCCTGATTTTAACCTCGCTTTCGGACAGCTTCGTTATTGTTGAGGCTGTCCAGTGCCCGCAGTCCTGGAAAGCCGTAAAATTCAGCGACCTTTGCCGTGCCTTGCTGGTGTTGCTTCACTGCACGACGCTCTGCTGGATTGCTGTGTGATGTTTGTGTGGTGTTTGTGCTCCTGCAGTGTTTGTGCTTCTGCGATGCTTGTGCTCTTACAGAGTTTTTGCCGCTACAGTGTTTGTACTACTGCATGCAGTGTTTGTGCTGCTGCAGTGCTTGAGTTTTTCCAGTGCATGTGGTTCTGCAGAGTGTATGCTTTTGCAGTGCTTGTGTTTTTATAGAGCTCGTGCTTCTGTAGTGTGTGTACTTTTGCAGTACTTGTGTTTTTCCAGAGCTCGTGCTTCTGTAGTGTGTATACTTTTGCAGTTCTTGTGTTTTTCCAGAGCTTGTGCTTCTGCAGTGTGTGTACTTATGCAGTGTTTGATCTCCTGCAATGTTAGATATCCTACAGTGTTTGTTCATTTTTAGTCCATGTGTTTTTACAGCGCTTTTGCTGTGTGTGTTTTTCAGTGATTTATTTGTGTTGTGCTTTGTTTTTTAGCAGTGTCTATGCTTTTGCAGTGTTTGCACAGTTTCAGGTCTTCTGTACAGTTTCTATTCTTCAGTTTTTCTCCGCGCGTTGTCTTAAGTAATGCATGCTACCTACCGCGCTGTTCCTTTTGTTAAATGATGCTTGAATTCACTATCAGTTTCGCGCTAGCCTAATGCACAATTCCATTCTTGCATATTTATAGCATAATGGATTTTAACTTTGCTTTGCACACGAATGTCAAGATATGCTGGAATTTTAATGCATGGGTACGGCTATCGTTTTCTTGAAATGCAATGTAGAAAAGAAGCTATTTTCAAGTTATCAATGATGCAGCACCTCTCTAGCTATGCTATGTAAGTATATTCCGTAGTCGTTATCTGGAACGCTGTGTCATATTTTTGATCATTATTCACGCGACACTAGCTGAATAGCTTGATAATAGCTTCCCTATCGATGAACGTGCATTTGGGAATGGTGTATTTTTGTAGAATGTGCATCTAAATATTATGTCTCGTAGAGCTCATGCTTTCCATTTTCGCTGATTTATCAATGACATTTACCAGTAAGCCTTCTTTGGGCAGAGGAGTAATTATTCTGCTACTGTATTCAGTTTTTCTTATCAATGCGTATTAAAAAAATGGTTTTAGACATGTCTTTGTCATCTTGTAGCCAATTAATAATGTCGGATTCTGAGTGGGACTGCCGAAAATGAGCATTATTTTTGCTGCCACAAGCTGTGCAGGTAGTTTGGACTCGTGCAGAGCTAATCTAAATGTGCTCTGCTTTTCTTGCCACACCTTGTTATTCTTATTATTATTCTCTTTTTTGCATTAACGTCAAGTCAGTGTTAATGAAGAAAATTTTCTGAATAAAATTTGTAATAATTTATGACGCCTTGTCTTCAATGAAATTTCAACTTTCGTAAGTTTATATGATGCGTTTTCTATTTCAGGTACGTACTCCATCAAGTCTCAGCCACACATCGGTAATGTACGTGAAAATATCTCGTTGAGAACTATAGGGAAGCTACTCACCTAGCTCAATAATTATTAAAAATTTGCCAATAATATAATTATTCAGTGTTCCCTTCGAACGATGTCGATCGAAAGTGTGAAAGAGTAACACCTCTGTGACGTGGCAGCTTTGTCCTGTGAAAAACTTGCCGGATGATACACTCTCTTGCTTGACGACTTTATAGGGCGAAGATCGGTTTGCGTTTGTATCTTATAGCCAGTAATTCCTGCTCGCTTTTCATCCGGATGATGCTACCTGGTTATTAAAAATTTAGCGAAATACCTTCAATTTGACGAAGAGTTTAAAACTGACAAAAAACCTTCAAATTATTTGACAATAAATCTTCAAAATTTGATACCGAGTTCATAAAATAGGCGAAGTTAGACGAAAAACTTGAAGAAATTGACTTAGAGATTTTAAATTCGACGAAGACCCTTAAAATTTGTCGACGAACGTTAAAATAATTTGGCAAAAAGCTCTAAAATTTACCTAAGAACTTTGAAATTATACTAAATGAGCATTAATGTGGGATTTTAGTGAACTAACGAAATTTGAGGAGTTATTTATGCCTGGCTGAAGACACGGCCCGCAACTGGTGAGGGCGTTGTTCAATAATGTTTCGTGCATTTAGGATGTCTGTAACTTTTTCCCGCGATGAGTCCGTTTGTATTAAAATACTTTTAATTTATCTGCAATGGACAACCTTCGGACGAAGTTTTGTTGTCGTGAGGGTTGCAGGTACGAATGTTTCAATTATTTCTGCAGAAAGATCTATGTACATTGATATTTTATTCAACGAAGTGACTGGACGAAGTATAAAATGCGTAAGTGTGTCATGCGATTGGTAGGTGCGATTTGAAAGGGCTGTGACGACCTCTGCGGTCCCTTTCTTTTGCTCAGATCAGCGCGTGGGTTAATGGTCCTACGCATGCTTTCGCGTGTTACGTGACAGCGCGTTATGGCCTCTTCCTTCGGTCGTTATGAAAGTTCTATGACGACCAATAATCAGTCGTTCTGAGCTCTTTTGGCATTTGTGATCCTTGTGAAGCGCTTCCGGTAAATTTATATAGAAGTCGTTAGAAATTGGTTTTCTGATGTTATGTCCCCTCAGGCAGGTGCAACCATTGTATCTATGGGAAATAGCACTCCCATGGAGAAAATGTGAAGGCCCGAGCTGAGAGTTAGGTAGGCCCTCTTTTTGTTGAAATAAAATGTTTTTTGTTATGTTAAGGACCACCTTTTTTCGATTCACTGCTGTTCTTTTTTATCACCTACTACTTTCTTCTTCAACTTTATTATTGTTTCATCATTTTCTTTCTCAACTTATTGTTTCTATGCCCTTTCTGCATAGATTCTGTGTTTCCATAACTCCATACTAATTGGTGCCTTCCTCCTTCCTTTCTTTGGATTGCATTTGTTGCGGAAAGGGAGGCTTAAACTAACTAATAATGAAATCTAATTTCTGATGTTATGTAAATTCAAACGGACGCGATTAGAAAAGGATTTTCCGGCGTATGGTGAATTCATATGGAAGTGAATTAAGTGGAGCAGTTTGTACGGGTACATCTGTAAATTCTCGAAATGTCTCTCTTAATAACAAGTGTCAATAAGTGTACTGCCCTGTGTGGAGCCACACGCGTCAAAATATCTGGATGTAAAATAGTTAGTTGTACATAAACAATAGATTAGTTTCGAGATTTATAGCAGTAGTGTACTATCACCCCGTTGGATCCCTATTTTCCTGAATGATTATAACAATTGAATGCCTGACTATTGTTCGAGTAACCAGTGTGAACACATTTACATTCTTTCAAATACATTTGAAGTTGAAATTGATTAAAATATCTACTAGTGGTTCCACCACTTCTGCCACTTTAGTTTCATTTTTTCACGGATTTTACTAATATGATTATGGTTTTCAATTTATTAATATACCATATCCCCATTACTATAATTGTCATGGTATTCTTCTGTCTTACTTGTAGGGTTTCGGTCAAAATAATTTTTTGTTTAAGATTACTGATACAGTTTAGTTGAGCCTGGTAACGACTTGGCTTAGGTGTATTTAGATTGGCTAAGGTATATTTAAGTGCAAAGAAATTTTTCTCAAGTTTCGGTTAAAGTCACGGTCAGAAATATGGTTATGGTTGACGTTACGCTATGTTTTAGTTGGGCTTAGGTTAGTAATGCGTGGTGTCATTCCATGGTATCGGTAGCCAGATAAAGAATTGAAATGTATCTGCAAAAACAACGTGAACAATGGGCTGCAACTCCAAAACAAATATTTTGAGTGACGAGTTCAAGATCTCTTGACATGGTGATGAATACTCAAAATTACTCTGTTTCGAAGAAAATCTGTTCAATACCTACACCTTGAGTTACTCGATCCAAGTTTAAGCGTAAGTCACTCAACACTAAATACTATATGGAAATATATGTCTCTTAATTCACAAACGTATATCCAGAGAACAACTGACGGATTCTTGCTGCTTGAAATATCATTAATGCTGGTAATAGCGCTGATCAGCTGTACAAGGCGCATAAGGAAATATTGCATTTTTGTTCGCACGAACTTTAATTCATTTGTGGCAAAATTAGCAGCTTTCTCTTCTAGCGTGACCTGCGTGGTATACTAACCCTATTTCATCTCAGTAACTCTCCACTCAATAAAAGAAAGTGATTTTCAATTTAAAAACAAGTGCGCAACATCTGTATTCGTGATGCACGTTGCTGGAAAATTTGCCTCGGATCAGGTTACACAAATTTCTTGATGTACCCCAAGGTTGATACAACTAATGTTTATGTTGGAATTAACGACACTAATGGAGAACGTAATGCATTGCTGAAGGCTTAGTAGGGTATCCTTATGTCGAAATGGAATAATTTTTTGTTTTGTCTCGAGCCATCTTTTTTTGGTTTATTGCATTTTTTCAAAACTTTTTACTTTCTTCAACTTTTATCCTGTTTCGTAAACTTATTTAAATCCTATTTCTATGAGGAGGATGTAAAGACACAACTTCTGGCGCAGATTCCCCGTTCTCTTAAGACCATAATACCAAATTCAATGGTGCCTCACCACGTTCTCTCGAGGAAATATTTTTGTTGTGGTTAAGGAATCTTAAACTAATTTATAATATGGTCCAACCTTCTTGAGAGTAGTCGTAGAGATAGAAGACGCTTGCCCTAAACAAAAAAAAATCAAAACGACTACGTTTATTAATATTTTATGTGAACAATGGTGCTTCAAAGGCAAGTTAATCTGTCACTATTTAAAGCCGATTAACAAGTTAATTTGGTTTAAAGTGCAGAAAACCTCTTAAAATTTTACTTTTAACTTTCACACTGTTAGACATTGGTAGCTTNTTCACGAGAATCGTTGAGAGATCTTAGCGTGAGGTGCACAGCAGTCTAGCGCTTTGAAGAACAGAAGCTCACATTGGACTGAAGAGGCTCACTGTGATAACTGTGTTACCTGGCGCTGTCACGCTCCCTGCCTCCTTCGTAACGCACTGCATCACGCAGCCACCTCACCATCACCATCTCTGTCCTATAACCTCAGGCACCTTACTGCGCTCAGCTGTCACTCACCCCTCGGAGGGATGCTTCAATACGTTGTGTAACAATGTACCTATAGGGAGAGGAAACAGTTTCTTCCACCGTGCTATGTGCCTAGGGATAGGAATGAGGCTTGTCATCCAGGCTATAGGATATTTATTGTCGCTGTTATGAGAGGGATCGGTATATGCAGAATTGGATGATGTGTGGAAATGGCAAGTACGGGAAAGACCCATATTTTTAGCCTTCCATTAGTGCGATATACTAAAGTTCAAATTTCTCCAGTTCTAGTCTCAAATTTTCCATGTTTGAAATTCAAGCTCACTACTATTCCAGGAAGCTCGTGTATAAAAGAATATGACTTTCGTTGTTTTTTACTGCACGCACATAGTGTATAATAACTCACAAGTGCCTGCCACATATCAGTAGGTTAGCTTGATTAAAAGCATCACCTTAAGTGATGCATTTCTCCCAGTTGACTCGACTCCTTTCCGAGTACTGTCCTTTGAATTCTAGTTTTCTTTTTCTATCGTTTTGGAAATCTACAATGCACTCGCCTGAGCAATCACTCGATGCCCACAATATGTCAGGGGCTTATCATGCCGGTATTGAGAGCCTTTATATTATTGCACGTTCGGTGAGAACCCTTCAACTTGTTCATTATTTAGGTTTATTTCCCCAGTATTGTAAGTTTATTCCACAGGTACATGAACAATCCTCTGCCGATACACTGCACAAGCCAAGGCACAAACTGAACGTTTAGTTTGAGCTACGATAGTTCATCTATAATGCGATTCTTCGTTCTGCAGTTTGCAAAGGGTTAATAAATTCTTAAACTCGGATATGTTAAGAACACCTTTTAATTAAATCCTAACGCTCGTAATGCCTCTAACTTATGGCCTTCTGGAGGTTACTCTCCTACAAGCTCTTATCTGAAAATGCTGTTGAATTCAATATTACAATATTTGTCTTCTACGAATGATCAGCGTTTAATGAAAAGTTTTCCTTCCATCTCGCCCAATTTCTTTCTCATCGGGACACGTAACATTTTAAAGATGACGGAAGTTAAAAAGGCATGTTGAATCGAATTGGCTAGTGTATGCCATGATTATCCCCCGTCGAGAGTCAAGTCTTCATTTCAATCCTGTTTTGATCTTTGAAACTAAATGTCAGTGTAAGATTTTACACATGGGCTCAACGATGAACTCAATGGCTGACTGATTATACTTCAAAATATTTCTCCCTCCATATGTTATTTACAATCGAAGTGCTTGCTTTGGAATATAATATACGTGAGCTCAAATATAGACGACTATGCACGTAAGGTTCAACTGTAGGAGGACAAACACGCAGCTGCAGCAAGAAGTTGGGAGCTCCGCACCTGTTGCGTTGAGCAGAGCGGGCTCCTGAGGCATGTCACCGTTGGCGCTGAGTGCGTGTGTCGTACACCTGCTGCTCATCGCTCGAGACGTGAGGTGCTAAATGACGTTGTACTGTTGTGGCTCTGTATTACTGTTAGGGCTCTATTGGGTCATTTGACCGCTGCGCTCAAGCATACTGGAATGCTGGCCTCTGTACCAGCCTGCTTCCACTGACTGACTTGTGCTCTTCGTTCATCGCTCGGTGGTGTTGCTGATGCTATGTACACTATAGCATGTCTTGGGTGGCCTTGATGAACTAATGTTTTTGTTTGGCCCTCAATGTGCATTTGAATGTTTCCATAGTTTTGATTAAATCCGTTTAGTTCAATATCTTATGAGAAAAATAATCCTCGAAGAAACTATCTTTCTCAATTTAAATTAATAATGGTTGGTATTATGTTTTGAGGAAGAAATCGCGAAGCACCATGTGCCTTGTTTAATGTTCAAGCGAGTACCTCTGTAGAAATAAATAAATTTTTTTAAATGCGTCTATTAGAAGGTGGGTTCTTAGTAAAATCCAATCAAAATCCAACATATCATGAAGCCTTTTTTGTGAAGTCCTCTATCCATCTTACATCTTGTTGTTGAGGAATGTGCCTCTATTATGGAGCAATCATTTAATAGTATGTAAGGAAAATCCAAGTCGATATTTCCCTTCCGCCTGCTCTATTTAAATCGAACTTTAGCTCACATCGATATTCAATCGAAGAGGTTGAAAAATGTTCGATCCGGTGCTTCAAATATTGTGTTTTGACTTGTGAGTTCTTGTTACAATCTTTGAACATGGGTACGACTTTTTCAAGTTTTTGTAGCCATTTTGGCTTTTGATTAAATTTACCGTTTTTGCAGAAAGAACCTATCGACTGTTCTGGCATGAATGCTCTTTCTGTTACGAGGTTAATCAGTTTTCAATTGAATTGATCCTTGCTTTGTGAAATATACGCGCTGTTAATTTGGATCGTTGAGTTAAGTAAGCTACATCAAAAAACCTGAATTATCTGTCCATGAATGTATTCGTTATCCCTTAACTCCACATCACAATAACAGCTCTTTGGATTGTTTCACCAGGTACTTTCTGGGCGCTGTCCTTAATTCGACTTTGTTTTGTTTTTGTCACTGACAAATACGAATCTAAATTCATATTGAGCAGCTGTGAGGTTCTTCGATGGGATCGGTATGGGGTTGTTTTATTTTTTATGGTAAAGGTAGGAATGAAGCATCAACCTCATTTGGTATTTTTCTTCAATTATTTTATAATCACGCTAAACATTTTTTAACTTCTTTAGTTTCGGTTTGCGTTAATGTCCAGCGACATTAGATGTTTCGTTCCCCTTTTACAATCTCTGAAAGCTGTTTTTCAATTTATCTCTAAATACCTTTCCGCATTCAACCGAACTGAATTTTACATCACCTTTTTCATACAGGTAATTTCAATCATTTCAATGCTGTTGTGGTCTTCCTATGTCTGTAAACACGAATCTTCTATTGCGCGCGTTCCTGCTACTCGGTTCCTTGAGGTTAATTCTTCTGTGAGTTACACCGATGGCTTCACTTTTTTAATCGATCATCCTCTTTCAATAACGTCGATCATTCGTAAATTTTAACGAACTAGACTGCAATTTTACGCTTGATTGTAAGTCACTGTTGTTTTTATCCGTTGTGCATTTCCGCTACCTCCTCTTACAGACATTATGTTCTATTTTACAGTTCCAATTATTGTTATTCTTATTATCCGTTCATTCCGGTCAAATGCCAGGAGATCTACACACTGAACGGTTTTAAAATAGTGAGACGCTGCATACTGTCTTCCATTTCTAGAAAATGCTATTGGTCGATAAGTTCATGCATTTCGCATTACATCTGTTTATGTCCGGCTGTGGATGTATGGATGAGGACTCTCAAAACCACGGGAATTGAACCAAATTTTGTATTACAAAGCAGCTTATTATTTTCTGATGGTATCTCCTCTCCTCTTTTCATGCACTTTTTTTTGGGTATCGTGGTGTGCTACGAAAACCTCTTTAAGTTGTCGTTAGTACATTATTAGTGTATAACTTCTTTTCATTCTATAGCCATTTTCAATTTAAGCGAGTCAACACTATTGCGAATAAGTTGTGAGGTTATCATTCTCCCTGAGATGTCACATGCTATACGAAATCATTATTAGATTAGGAGTCACTAGGAAAAAGAAAATCAGCTTTCTATTTCTCGCACGAATAATATCGGGGCCATCTGGCCTTGTGGCCGTTCCATTTTTGTCGTGAAGAAACTTGATTTTAAACAGTCCAGATTCACTCTGAACAAAGGATTTTCACAACACATTTGCCGTAGGGGGCTCGAAAGTCGTTGTTGAATCTGAAAGGGTAAATTAGTATAAACAGTGTGTGTGAAAATAGAATAAAAATATCATTCGACTGTTTTTCACGTGCTGCGATGATACTGTATCCAAAGTAATTTTCCTTAGAGTATTTATACTATTGTTTACGCATTTGAAGGCCGTCACATGCGTGCCATTTTATCAAACAATGCCACTTTGGGAGATACAACTATTGTCCCTACGGAAATAAGTCCTGCGAGAGGGAAGAAGAAAGATCCCTTGTTGAAGATTAGGTAGGCCTTCTTTTTTCAAACAGATGATTTTTTTATGTTTTATTAAAAACCATCTTTTTCTTCTCCAATTTTCATCTTGTTTCATAAGCTAATATCAACCTTGCTGTTTCTATGCGCAGGGTATGGGGACACTCCTTGTGCGTAGATTCCCAGTTACCTTAATTCCTTACTAAACGGTGCTTTCCTTTCTTGGTAAAACCGTTGTTGTTGTAAGGGAAGCTTAAACTAACTTATGATCTAAAGTCTATCAACTAAAGCTCAATTTTTACTTAACCAACTGTGTCCGAGTTGTGATAAACACAATAATAATTGCAATTGGTTAATGCGCCCTAATTCACGCACACTTCAGAGCGACACCGTTCAATAGCCCTCAATTAGACTAAAGTTTCAAAGTGTAAAAAGCATTTCTTTCTCAAACTATTTGCATCTGTCAACGAGTGAATCAGTTTATTTTTTGGGCTATGATAGGGTAGACTATAGATCTAATCACGTAGACAGACACCATATGTCATATTGAACTCGCACGGCTGAATTTGTGTTTCTAGGCAATGTTTGTTTCAACCTGGTTCAACAAGTGAAGGCACTCGTACTTGACCAGATGCTGTATTCCTCGCTAACGGCACCATGCAAACACGCGCACGAAGTCATAGCGCTACGGAGGTTGGCGTGAGGGAGTTCCATTGCCTCCGCCAGATGGCGGCAGTGTAACGGAGATGCGCTGGACTCCTGCCGGCGCGCCTCCGTATGGTGATGAGGCTTTTGCCGTTTCCATGGCTGCTGCTCTTTTACTTCTGTTCTTGCGTGTGTTTCTTTTGATGCTGTGGTATATTACGAGGGAAGATGCCTGTAGCGATAGCTTTGCGGAATATACACGAAGGATGATCATTTTTCCAAGAATTTGCATCATTCATTTGAAATTGTCAATGTAATGTTGTAAATTAAGGTGTCATATCTGTTCTCTCTTCTTAGAATCTGTTTGGTAAGTCTAATGTGCCTAGAATAAGTGCTCTAGAGTAAAACGCATTATCTTTTAATTATACATTGTGTAAAATTAAAATGAGATGGCTGTGAGGTGCGGCAGAAATCCCTGGATAGATTCGAGCCCACAAGTATTTATGTTTCAGCCTGTTCGTTGTGTTAAATCTAATCGCTTGTGTTGAATACGTCATTTCAAATTCTCTAACGAATTAAAATAATCTCAGCATATGCGGTGTCGCCTCGCTCACCACGCTGTAGATGTGATTGTGTTGCTGTTCACCGTGCGCCCAGACGGTAGTTCTTGCGGCATTTTCTTTTCATTTTATTATCCTTGTACAACCTGCGATGACAGTTTGTCACCGAAAGGGTGACAATTTTTTGCCTTATTAGTAGAGTTCTTTATTTTGGCGTCTACAAGTTTTAAGTACTAACTGATTGTTGTTTCGCTGGTGGCGGACTTTTGAATTGATGGCGGTAGGTTGTTGGGTTGGGGCCCCTCAGGGGGATACAACTGTTGTATTTATGAGAATTAGCACTCCCAGGGGAACAATGTGAGGGCCCGAGCTAAAGGTTAGGTAGGCTTCCGTTTTGTTGAAATAAAATAGGATTTTGTTTTGGTACGGACCATCTTTTTTCGATTCACTGCTGTCCTGTTTTTCAGCACCTACTACTTTCTTCTTCCACTTTTTCTTGTTTCATGAACTTCTTTCTTAGCTTACTGTTTCTGTGCACCCTGTGCATAGATTCCGCGTTCCCTCAACTCCATACTAAATGGTGCCTTCCTCCTTCCTCTTTTGGAACATCTTTGTCGTGGTTAAGGGAGTCTAAAACTTTCTTATATAATAATGTTGGGTTGGAGGTGGCAGATTGTCGTTTGATAGTGGCAGGTTGTTACTTTGATGATGGTAGCAGGTTGTTGCTTTGATATTTGCAGGTTGTTGCTTTTGTGGGGACAGATTGCTGCGCTAATGATGGTAGGTTGTTGAATTGATGGTGGCAGGTTGTTCCATCGGTGATGGTAAGTTGTTGCTTTTAATGGTGGTAGGTTGCTGCTCTGGTGGTGACGCGTTCAAGTGATGAAAAACGCACTATTTTTCAATTGGGGCTTCATGTTTAGCTCAGCTGCGTTTAAATATCAGCAAAACAAAATGTGTTCATGTTAATGAAAATGAAATCCCATATTAGGGAACAATATTTAGTTATTATATGACTGAACAAAAAAGTCTTTTGCAATGGGTTTTTCCGGTGAAACAGAAGTTTGGGAATATTGTTTTTTTTTGTTTCTGTATTGCAAATATGTATTTAAAGTATGAGGTCATTGAAATAAAAATTTATTTTACATTTTGTAGTAACTATAACCAAATGCTCTAAATACTTGTTTGTAATATAGAAACACTAAGATAACTCGCCTATTTTTTCAAACATGTTTCTACGAAAAAATCTATTTCAGTTACCCTGCATAAACGTGGCCACTTTCTTGTTCCAAACATAGACGCGTCCCCAAAATCGGCTCGAAAAAATCAGACACTCCTAAACACTCGTTTTCTTTAAAAAAAATTGTCACATAAAAAACGATTTTCCTTCCGGAATTTAGGGATGAACTTCGGTACATTGAAACACTTGCAGCGAATACATTTTCATTTATTCATACGACTTGAATACATCAGAGGACTACTGGTGGATATATTCAGTTTCTTATAATCACTATTTTAAGTATTGTATTTCACTTTCAATAATAATAAGAATTTATTTATGACCGGATGTCGTTGAATTTATCTAAAAATATCTCGTGTCACCCTCCTTGATTCGCATTAATCGGAGAGAAATTTTATTGATATTATTTAAGCTATTTCAACTACTTCAGTACCTTCCTCTTTTCCACTCAGTGTATTTATATGCAATCATCTTTCACTAGCTGGCCTACCAAAGAGTTGTTACAACGATGCCTTCCAACGCTATATTTCAGTTTACGTTACCTTCAACGTCTGTGTTACGCGTGAGTTCATTGTTACATGGGTTATTCGTCTGTGTTCTATTTTTCTTTGCAAGAAAGAAAGTGTCATATTCGGAGAGCTAGAATTAGCTTCATTGTTTTGCAAAAATGATACTTTCATGTAATTCTTCCGTAACATTTTCTACGGTCTACATGAGAGACATGGTAACTGTTTCCCGGTATATAGATTTTTTTGCAACTACGAGAAAATCCAGTTAAAACGATTTGGAATTCATTAAAATGGTTACGGATATTAGATGAATATAAACATAAAATTAGTTGTCATATTCCTACTCAAGGCACTTTTATTCTAAATTGGTTCATTAGCATTCTTATTATCGTACATGAATTGTTGTAAGTGTAACCCTAAGTGTTAATTCAAAAATAGGTCAGGTAAAACATATACGACAATTTCGCATCTGGAGTAGTGTTCACTTTGTGCTAGAGGATTTGTGTGGTATGGTGAGCTCTTCTAAAATTCCAAACTGAATTAAGAAGTGGTAGCCTGGACAAAAATTTTTGCTACCCTTAGTCAGTCATTCAGTTCATAGGTGAGATTTCAATCGATTTTTGCTGTTTTTTCACTCCATGATGAGTTAACGTCGAAAAAGTAATTACAATGAATAATCATATCATGAAATTTCAAAGACTGTATCAAAACTAACTTAGAATTTACTTGAAAACGATAACGTCTCTACTGGTTTAATACTATGGAATCCATGGTTTTCCTTCAGGTCGCTCATGGCTATGATAGTTCTTGCGTTCCTGCTGCTCAAGCTCGCCTCAGTGTTGCAACATCCGTTCTTGCGTTTGCGGATGTGGCTTACGTGGCAACATCCTTCGTTCTGCACTTGCGGATAAAGTTCATGTGGCAATGTCCCGCCAGGGGGATAAAACTATTGTATCTAAGGGAATTAGCGCTCCCAGAGGGAAAATTTGTTGATCTGAGCTGAGAGTTAGGTAGGCCTTCTTTTTCATGAAATGAAATGTTTTTTGTTTTGTTAAAACAGACTATTTTCGGTTCACTACTGTCATGGTTTTTTTTACCACGACATATGAGAAACTGTCATTTAATGGAGGACGCTCTATATATTTGATATGTTCAAATCAGCCTTGAGGGTGTCGTAAGCGCGCTTGCCGTTATCAAGTTCTACCTTCTACTTCTTCCAACTGCCCATCGACTTCAAGAACGGGAAGAAGAAGAGCGTCATCTGGCCGAAAGAGTTGCCTAGCGTCGGCACCAAGAAGGGTTATGATACAATTCGTATTTATGTCATTATTTAACAGCTTTATGTCAATTCCAATGTTTCTACAATTATCGAGAATTAATGTTTCCCATTTCGAATAAATTTCAATACGCTAGAGTCACACGTAACCGTTTATTTGTGGAATTTAACCCATCTTAAGATCATACTTCAAATATCGTGCAAAGGCATGCGTGACAGCTCGCGCTACCCTTTGGGAAGCGGTGAACGGCATTAAAGCTTCGGGCTGTGACTGAGGAAAGAGGTGCTTCTCATCCAGTCCGCCCTCCGGGGCCGGACTTCG
>JACJUY010000107.1:26671-43488 GCA_014220935.1 Platorchestia sp. MABIK | reverse complement strand
GGCTTCAGCTCCATTTTTCGTCTGTGGTATTTCTGCAACAGAGCTTGTCATTGCAATTTGGACATCACTTTGGACTAAAGTTACCCAGAAATATTCAAGTCCTGCCGGCGTTAGAGTTCCTCTTTTTCACGTGTGTCTCGGGATATGTTCTGCCTAAATTAGAGCTCCTTAACATTTTGACGAGATTGTGATGAAAAATGAAGCTGTCGTGCGCGAGCAAATGTTAAAAACGTCACGGGAAAATAGTCTAATAAACAGATGACAGTATAAACAAATAAATCATTCATTATTAATCTCTTGCGCAAATTATGATCTATAAAATAAGTTTCGTGACGTTACCCAGTGTTATTTTTTTTTAAATTGAACAATCATGAGGAGGATGCAACTATTGTATTTTTTGGAATAACCACTCTGAGGAGAAAAATGTGAGGTTTCGAGCTGAGAGTTAGGTAGACCATCTTTTTTTAAATTTAAGTAGAATAGATTTTTGTTTTGTTATGGACCATCATTATTTGGTTCACTGATGTCCTGTTTTTCAGTACCTACTACTTTCTTCTTCAGCTTTTATCTTGTTTCTTAACTATCCTCTACAACTTTTTACTTTTATACGCAGGGGATCTCGTGTGGGAACACACCTTGTGCATATACACCTTTTGCATGCATTCCGCGTTCTCTTTAACTTCAAACTAAATAATGCCTCCAGCCTCCAAATTCAACACTAACGAAGGGCAAGGTAGCTCCTCAAGATAATTCCTTGCAGTTGAAACTATAATTGAAACATGCTGCAAAAGTTTCTCCTGTCTGTCATAATTAATTCTTGAAATTTCCTTGTTTGTCTACGGTATCGTACAATCTTGCAATCGTAAAACACTTCTCTCTTGTTCTTTTTCTGCTTCGTATTGTCGTGGGAACCAGATTCTCTCGTGTGTAATTAATTCCGGTTTTGATCCTCGTTTAGTAAAAGCTTGGAATTTATGAAAAAATACGTGCTTGAGGAAATACGTGCTTATTTTAGAGGACGTGCTTGAGCTGTCCTCCAAAATTAACCGTGAAGATTTGTAACGCAAAACTCTGTTTATTTTCGGCACTTTGTTTTAAAGTTGTTAAATAATGGTTTAAATGAAGCTATCACGGTGAATTTTTTTTTAAATCGTTGGGAGTGGAATCGTTTAGCAGTAAAACTCTTCAGAGCAAATCCGCTCCTTGAAATCCTTCCGGAGTTTATAACCCGTCTTGCAACTTTTTCGAAAATGGTGAACAAAGTTAGAGGTTTTGTTTCTATTCGCAGGAACCCAGTATAGAAAACGTCTCAGATGGTTTAAATTCAAATCGAAAACACAGCTTACGGTCAGAATACAAAACATTTTCTTACGTTTTTGATCCATGCAAATGTTGCAACCCGATCAGATTCATATCGCTGGCAATTAATTCCTCACAAGAATTGTTCAAGTTTTGAAATTATTACAGAATATTTAACTGTCCTTGTCCTGAATGATTTCGAGCGCAGCACGGCTATGATGGAATAGAGATAGCGCGTCTCTGCAATTCTTCAAGCGGGCAAATTATGTACGGTGAATAACCTTGTGAGTTGTAAGCTGGGTTTGAGTCATGAATCAGTTCAGCTTTGCATGCTCGCCTGAGCTGTTCGCTCGCGGCATGTGATGGATTATCAGATACAGTAAAAACAATAAGCATCGCTTTCTTGGCAATGATAACCTCCACCTTGATGTGCGTGGAATTACTAGCAGCTGTAAATAACGTGTAGCGGAAAGATAAATTTTGATTCACGTTTGTTTCAGTGAGCTCTACGTTACCAGGTTCATCCAGAGTCGTTTGAACTTCTTTGCCTCAGTATCTACTCAGCAAATTGTTGTATCAATAAAGCCTTGTTACTGCTCTAGGTATCACGATATAATAAGTTCCCATTCTCATCGAGCTTCTTCTACGTTTATGGAGATCTCAGAATCCATCTCATAGTCATCTGTATTTCACTTGTAATTATTGTGAAGCAATAGCTTAAGTCTGCAATAATTATAAGAATTTTCAAATCAAAAGAGTTTTTAATTTCAAAGTATTGGAATGATTTCTATTAGCGATTAAAATCTGAGATGTCATTGGTATTATCAGAGATGTTATCTAATCTATTAAAACTAAGCTTAATGGTCTGTTCACCAGAGTGTAAACAGATTCACGTAACTGTTTTCTATTAGCGCTTAATTAATACGGCAGTTTGGACGCAGTTCATAACGTAAATAACGATGGAATCAACACTGAAGCCTTGAAGCTTAGTGTAATAAATGCATGTTATTAGTTGTAAGTAGAAGTGGCGGTCGGGAGGGCGTTGGCGCCGATGCCGGTCAGGGCCACAAAAATCAACCAAAAAGTGATGCTCTATTCCTGTTGCACAGCGCAGCTCGCTCTCTGCCGCTTTCCCCGCTCACCTCCCTCTTTTTGTTGATGAACCTCGCGGTGTTTTCAGGTTTGGATGTTTCATGCAGGATTGATATGCGCTGGGTAATCCTAAGCGTATTATTCTGAATGTGAAACCCTCGATGATGCCAATCATTGATATTAATAAAGGTTAAAGGTATACCTGGAATTTTTTCATGTAACTGCGAGTTTTTGGTCTCATCATTCACTCAATCACGGTTTACGTTAAATGGTTAATAAATCACGGGTAATATTGGACTTGTCCTAAAATTTTACTTAACAAGTTGAAGCTTTTAGTTAACATAGAGAAAATTATCAAAGCTATTTTATCGATATTGTTAACTTTACGCTTGATCTCTTAATTATTGTGACTAATACTACGATGATTTTTAACAATACACAGACCAAATCATTTTTCGTTATCCACGTCTCATATAATGAAACCATCTGAATTATAATTTTAAACCAGATTAGGCAGTTTTAAACTACAAGAGTGTGTCTGCAACAAGCAGCTATAATGTCAGTTGAAATGCACCGTAAACGCAGGCTGTTATAGCGAGCCTGCACCGTTACGCGCACGTGCGCCTACCGTTATGTGCGGCGCTGGAATTCGCAGAATTTCAGATGACCGCCTTCAGCTCGTCAGTCTTGCTTCTTCTCTGCTACGAGAATAATTGATGCTGCGTCTACGATAAAAGATTCCGCCGACTGCGGCCGTCGTCCCAGCACGCGCGTCGTCGATTCGCTCTGACCGTGACTCGCTCGTTCTTGACATCGAATTGACCGAATAAAAATACTGAGTTTTTTTTAATCCACTTGAAGAATCAAAACAGGACTGCACTGACGCGTGCATTTACCGAACGAATGCAAATTTCAAAGACATTGTCTTAATGTCAATGTGCGCTTTGAGTCGAATTCGCATTTTTTCTTCTGTAATGCAGAATTTCTCCGCGGTAGCTTCGGGAACCCAAACTGATGTTTTATTCTAATGTCATTTTTTTGTCGAGCTGAATCGCAAAAAAATTGTTGAAAGATGTGAATTGCTTTTTTCTGTGGGTCGAATTTGTAAAAATGCTCCTCGCTTGTAAATGCCAATGAAAATTAATACACTTTTACCTGTGCATAGATAATCAAACAACGAAGCAGATTTTCAAACCCGAAATGAAATCAGTGGCTTACCCTAGCTTCTAATCTAATTGAAGCTTCCTCTAGCTTGAGCAAGGGTGTAGTGAGCACTTGGCGAATTCCCGCTAGAGTTAGGATTTTGAATGGATCGGGAGAGGAGTACTTTCATATTCGACGGGCAGTTTTGTTCTAGTTTCAAAACAGATCTTGATGAATGTTCAGATGCTTGTTTTTTTGTCTCTGCATAATTTTACAACTGCTTTGATCCAGGCTTTTTTGCGAAGAACTGTTTATTCGCGGAACTCTAGATGAAATGAGTCTTCAGGAAAAAGTGAAAACTTTTCGCCGAGTATGTGCGTTATCGTGAGATTTTAATGGATTATGACTATTCTTATATTTTTGTACGTTTTTTGAGTGATAGATGAATATTTCCACTGTTGTAGTATGGAGGAAAATTTTTATAAGTTTTTATGATTAACAGTATTTAAGCTTTTATTGGCTTCGCTGCGACGCGCGTTGCCGAACTAACTTTGTCGGATGCATTCCATGTTTCGCATGCTGTCATTCTGAAAAATATGTTATTGAACAAATTCAGTCGGCACTTCCCTTAAAACGAGGGTTTTACTTAACATTAAATCTAATACGGTTTTAATTTTAGAATTAAAACTTCATTCGCTTCACAACATACTTCGTACACATCATTATCTCACTCGTGAATTATATCTTACAGCATTCGAAACTTGAACGCTTTTTCATTAGTTTTTCATCATGATTTCAGATTTAGGTTTAATTAATTGGAATCTGAGGTACTTTGAGATTTGAGGGCAAACGTCACTTAACTACAGCCATCATTGTTGGTTGTCATATATCAACTTTTTTTCTTTGAGTTCATGGTAACATCTTAAGATTGAAGTTCAATTACAACGCCCTTGAGCATCTGAGGAGCTTGAGTGCCGTGCAATTGAACTTCGGTTTCACAAGAGAAAATGTCGAGTTGCGAACCTGAAACGCTGGTGCGAGTGTCAATTATTGCTTGCTGTATTCCAGGCAAAAAAGTGCTTGGCACGCTCGCCCTAAGAACCGAGTTTCCTTTCACTTCCTGCTCGGAGGAGAAGGATATTTCGATACCCCGTTGCGTAAGAGGTATTTTAGCGGCAGTCTTGAGCTGAACTTTTGAAGCTCTCCAACAGAGGAACCTTTAAATTACTTTTGAAATTGAATAGATGGTAATGTAGAAGAAACGAATTTCCAGTGTTACGTAAATATTTTTCAACTTTTTCCCTCGCTAGTTACTGTACATGAATGTGAGACTTGAAAACAATATTAGAAAAACTTACTGTTTTCGTCGCGTAGGTTTATGAAAAGTTCTTTTTGTATTTTATATCGCTCGTATAAGAGTGTTAATTTTAACACAAACACTGACTATTTTCAAATGTATTCAAGTTTATAAATAAAAAACAATATTTCTGTAGTTGGATCGGCAGCCGGTAGTTTTTATTTGGATAACATTGCCTAAAATTTAATTCAAGTGTCCATCTCATTCAAAGCCAATGTGGAGAAAGCTTGCTAGTGTTATCATGCATATCACACAAACTAAACTAGATTTGCACATACTCTCCCCTTAAGGGGATATAACTATTGTATCTATGGGAATTAGCGCTCCCAGGGGGACTATGTGAGGGCCCGAGCTAAGTAGGTAGGCTTCCTTTTGTTGAAATAACATAGGTTTTTGTTCTGTTACGGACCATCTTTTTTCGGTTCACTGCTGTCCTGTTTTTTCAACACCTGCTACTTTCTTCTTGAATTTTGATCTTGTTTCATAAACTTCTTTCTCATCTTACTGTTTCTATGCCCTTTCTGCGTAGATTCCACGTTCCCTAAACTCCATACTAAATGGTGCCTTCTTCCTTCTTCTCTTTGGATCGCCTTAGTAGCGGATAGGGAGGCTTAAACTAACTAATAATCTAATCTAATCTAATCTTGCACATACTCTGCAGGGAAACATTTTCAAGCCTTGACAAAGATCATTCGAGAGTTGAAGAATTAGAAGAGAACCCTTCTAGTTGATGAACGCAGAAAATTGTTTTTTATTGTAAAATGTTTAAAATAATTCTTTGAAATGCCACCGTTTTTATTTAAAAAATTTTAAATTAAATGCACAGCTTCTTTGTATAATGAAAATTACACTCGAAATTTTGTTCTTCAGCCCTCATTGAAACTAGTATTTCTCAATTGCAAATGTACTTTGACCATGGCTTCGCTGTGCCAGTTCACGTTAATTCAATCCCCTCTCAGAAAAAAAAACTCATTCAATTCTCGGTGACCCGCTGATCTCTTTCTCTAACACAGTTCAGTAACTCCTCTTGGTCGCACTTCTCAGAAGCACGCCCCTAACAAAAGTCACGAACTTCCTCTCTTCACTTCCTTTGTTCTCAAAACAATCGAAAGAAAGTGCAGCAGGAAATTAGTCGTGCCACTGTTCGAACACTTTCATTTTGTTTTAGTATCCGTTTCATAAATTGAAATTTTCAGTAACTTGTCCTGTGAGGAAATGGAAGCGCTTTGTAACGCATCATGGGTTTGTATTGTCATCAAATGTGAATGGAGAGAAAGCATTGTGACGTGCCTGAAGTTGTTTAAGAACAGGGTTTATGTGCAGCATTCAGTTTCGCACAAAATGGTTATGTGTGGCGCTCTGTTGTACCCGAAATGGGATTGTGTGTTATGGTATTGTACGTGCTGTGGTATTTTATCGTGTGTAAAATGGGAGTGTGTAGTATGGAGCCGGGCTTTAGGCGGGAACGAGTGGAAAGTTTTGTGAAGATAGTGTAAATGAGCTGGATTTTCTGTGAAAATATTTTAATTCGGTCCAAACCTTGAATGGGATGTAATGTACACGCTCTTCTTGGTTTATAATGGAACAACTTCTGAGGGTAGAGTAGAAGAGTGTGTTTGGAAATTATCATAATAATATTTGCTTCCCCGAATTATTTGTTTTCAATAGTTCTATGATTTCCCTGTTTTCTATGCTGATTTAATTTTGTTTTGATGAGTGAATTCCTGTGATTTAAATATCCGTTTCTTTCATTTTTTCGATGTCTTAACGTTTGATTGGCATGGAAAAGCATAAATGAGATGTCGATAATTTTCCACAAATGCTCCAGTAATTCGCCTTCCAGTAATATTTCAATTAAAATTTTTGTTTTTTGCAAACGTCACATCTGAATAACTATAGTGTCTCGACCATTCTTCGTTCTGTGCATCAGCTTTGCCACGTAAGATCTGTGCTTTGCATCCACATAGCCTATCCCTTCTCTTCACCAGCTCTGCGGTCATCACCTAGCACTTCAATATTCTAAAGCTTCACTTCAACATCCTCAGCTTTATTTTCACGCTTGGTTGATCGTCACGGACGATCGTGGGTTTTTATCTGTGATCCCCTTTGGCGCAGTAAATGTCAGCATTGCGTGGGCATTTTTGCTTCTTTTTTACGCTTCATAAAAACCTCCTAAGCAACGCTTGTTATTGCAAAGGCATTGCAGGATCCATGCATGCAAGCGTTCTGGTTTTTCTCAACGCACAGAACACCGAGATGAAATGGTGCGCTACTGATAAGCGCGTCATAAGTGAGTGCGCAGTGCGCACTGTCCATCTAAATGAGAAGTGTCGTTTTAGAATCCTGTTGCATCAGGTGTGTTTCATCAACAGTCTTACTCATAGATCTGTAGTGTTTCATCTACAGTCCTTTTTGATCTGTAGTGTCATATCAGAGATCTTTTGACTCTCTATAGTGTCAAGTCGGAACACTTATGGAGTGTGTTGTTCGTTTTGAAACGAATTGCTGGTTTTCACGGAATACCGTATAGTTGCTGTATTTTTACACGCACGCAAATAATTTCCTTTAAAATAGTCTACTGTTATATTCACAAGTATTATCTTCCTATATAAATCATTTCTGGAAAAAACGCTGTTTAAATTGTTTAAGCATCTCGCTACCGTGAAGTTGCAGCTGCACTTCTCAATTTTATCTGAGAGTTCGTTCTCGTGAGAGAAATTTGAACAAATAGTTCACCTATGTTAGTTGTAGAAGAGTACAAATTACAGCTTATTTCAATGAAATATACTATGTTTTTTTTTCAATTATTGCTCTTTTTCGTAGGCGACACGGCCTTCCTCAGAGTTTGTCTCGGTCCTCTTACTCGTACGATGAGCTTTTGTGCAGTCATGCATGTAAAGTCTGAACATAACTTCCACCCACCACTTTTATGCTCCCCGTAGGAGTTCTCAAATTTATGAGCTCTAATTAAACTTCATGTCTCGTATTTAAGGCAAATCTGCGAATAAATGAAATCTGAATTGGAGATTGAAATTGGAAATAAATGAATTAGAAACCAGTTTACATTTATAACTTTAGATTTCTCTCGAGTATTCAGGTTAAACTCTTCATACACACCATTTTTTGTCAGGATATACATTTATGCACTTGAAGCACAAGAGCTTATTTCAGTTTTATCTTTCCAATTGAAAACTACGATGAGTATCCGCTGTTGCTTGAATAATATCTACATTTCTAGGACCTTTATTCACCCTAAAAGGTGTTTCAAGTGCGAATAATACCATCAGGTTTGCATTTAACCATGCAATTTTCTCAGTCCAAATTCCACGCAAGTTCCATATTCGAGCACAAGATATACCTGTTGCGTAGGACGCTTCCTTGGATAAAAATCAGGCCGATCTTCAAGCATGACTTGGCAACGCCAACATCTGCGGCGCTGTCATTCACTTTAAGGACCTTGGGGATAATTTACAGGGCGTTTGTCTTGCCTTATGATCCCAACATCCGCCAGCGCCGCAGGTGCGGTGCTGCAGTATCAGGTAAATCGCAGGCGGGAGTTTCGCCACAGGCTGGTGGAGACGCTTCCTCCGTCGCTGCTGTGCTTCGCTGTTTATGAGCAACACGCACAGGGCTCACACCCACGCTTCTCTTGTTCAAGCGCTTGTCGAAAACCCTGCAAAAGTAGTTTTTTAGCCTTACGAGTATCAACAGCTTGTTTTCAAAGCTGTTTTTTCTCATTTTAGGTTTTTAACTTTCTTCGAGAATATTATTTTCTTTTCCAAATTTCCCAAGATAATTTCAGAACAGGATCGTTTAAACGCAGCCCTCATGTGCTCTCACGCATAATCATTTAACATAGTTCGGGGATTAAGTGCATAGGCCAAAAATTACGGTTTTTGAGAAGACATGATGCTGTCGTCGAAAAGTAGTAGTGGATCTAGGGAATGGTTTTTATGACTACCTTCGTTATGATTTCTTTATTACATCTTTCGGGCCTTTATCGCGAGGCTGATATAATACGTTTCGTTCCCTGCTTGAATTTCGAATGTTAGTGTTGAAAATATGACTTTCTGATCTTTTTTTCTCGACTGATTGTGTTGGTCCTCGAACCCAACTTTCATGGCTCTTCGAGGATTAAATTTGAACGTTGAAAATCGTCGAGTTTGCTGCATCTCAATCATTGACGTACTATTCTCAAGTATAGAAAGGGACTCAGGACAGTTTGAGCTATTTCCAATGATTCAAAATGTTGGAGCTCCGAAATCAAAAGTGTACATTTTGAAATGTTTGAGCAAGCTTTGTTACTGAACCTAGTATTGCTAATAATTTTTCACTTCGAAAACCAAGACAAAGTAATGCTACGCATTTAAATTCCCATTCTTGTTTTAATCCTAAAACATTCCTTACAATTTCAATCGCATTTTCAGCATCATATAGGTTTGCAAAAGATACAAGTTATTAGTTCATTTAGGTTCCCACATTTGTTTTATGAAGTGCTTGACATTCACGTTTTTTGAGTCCGCATTTGTGACACTAACGTCAAAATCAAGGTTATCCGTGTCTAAATTTTAGTATAGTCCTCGAATTGCTCGCCGCTTGTACGTGTTAATTGTAATTCTCAAGAACGGACATTTTTGTAAGGTTTGATGGAACCACGTCTTTCCGTGCTGGTTGCGCTGTTCAAGGACGCGTCTTGGGGAGATCACGTTCATTTTTACGACCGAATTTTATGATTTTGATGCATTTCATTTCGTGGCCGCATGGTACAATTATGAATAAAGCTCATTTATTTCAACGAATATCGATGATGTGTTCGGTAGAGTTATATACTGGGCGCTTTTTGGCAGTCGCCGAGTCAGAGAACACTTTCAAATTCCTTCCGAGTGATTTTTGCACTGTCTTTGCATACTTGCTCATGGGTTTCGTTTGAAATGTACATCCTTCTTTTTTAATTGAATTTTCTTGACGTTGGATGCTTGAAACATTCTTATTTTTTGGTTCCGTTCACTATGAGGGCGCTTCCGTTTTCAAGGGAGTTTCTTAGAGGATTTTAAATGCGTACTTGCATTCATAACTTCTGAGCGATTTTCAAGCACGGTTATGATTGAAAGTACTTGTGTTTTAGATTCGCTGGGATATTCAGTGTTGATATAACTTTGCTCTAAATACGAAAAAAGTACTTGCATAATGGCGAAAAATTGTTCGGACTCTTTATCTTGAATACCACTAGATTTATACCCATATCATGAATCCCAAGAAAGCTTCCCGCCATTCGAGTTCCGACGTGATGCCTAGAACGTTTTACTTTCATCGAAATATTTGCAAGTATTTCCAATAGTGAGCAAGTATCTAATTAATGCTTGAAACTTAATTCATTTGTGACTCCAGTAAAATGTCCCAATAAAAATTGTTAATGCATTTAGAAAACACTGTATTTTAACGTCATCAAACTAATTTACTTTCAAACAAATTCGTGAAACATACCTAAAACTCCGTCATGAAATACCAGGAACTTCCGCTCGATCTTCGTTGCGCCTTGACTAAGTCTAGCGAAGGCCGCAACCGCGAACTTCCTCCGCCATGAGGAGCGCTAGAGCGGTCACCTTCAACACGAAATTCGTAGCGCATGAAGGTTAAACTCTCAATTATTCGTCTGGGCGGCTCACCGAATTGTTCCAATTGTAAGTCATTTGAAATTAAACTCCTTGAAACTCGAAATCGTCATGGAAATTACTTCCTGACGTAGCTCGTACAATGAAGTCGTCGCGGGGTGCAATTGCAGTTCAAGAGTCTCCATCTTTCTTAGAGTTGTTAGAATTGGCGAGAGGTTTTTAACTTTGGTTACTTTTGGTTAAATCAGATCGATCGCATTTTAATTCCTCATATTATAGCATGACCTTGACTTCGAATTATCGATCTTCTAATTTTAACATTTTTCCGAAAATACGTGTTTTTACTGTGTAGCGTGGTTTAATTTTGAGCATGAAACGATCATGAAAAGAAAACGCTGATTTTTTGGACGCATGTTTAGGAGAGAGAAAACAGTTTATAATTAGGTAGGAGAAAGGGATTTCAGTCTATCATGAACTTTCCTGAATACACTTGCAGCTGTGGTCAAAATTGGGAATTTCTCGACACCATGCAGTAATTCTCTCACTAGGCGGATGTAAGCGTAAGCTGATGAAGGGTAAATGTTTGTATTGAAGCCTGGAGCGTTATCATGGATTGTAATGCTTGGCAGACTGAGTTTAAAAGCGAAATTTCTCGTAGATATGTAAATTGATTCTATCTCGTCCATAGATGAGGCTTTTCATCGGAATCATTGCCGCGTCAAAATGTTCTCGTATTCTAGCCTCTAGCATAAATTTTTTTAGCACCTCCTTCTGACAGTGCCGTACTTCTTCATTTGAAAAAATATGAAACACATTCGAGAGCTCTAGGCTACAGCTGGAGACTGAGACATAGCGGCATGTAAATTATGCTCCTGAAGCTGTTCTGTTTCTTCAAACGGTACTGCAGTCATTTCCAGTGTTCGGTTACAATCGCTGTTAGTCTGAGCAGCTTCAGCTCTTGCTTGGTATTCTTCAGAAGCTCATTTCATGTCGGTGTTCATCGGTAAATTTTTTTAAGAATGTAAAAATTTGTGTTTCAGGGCTCTGAGCCACTAATGTTCTTTTTAGATTTAAATTCATCGAGCGGTATGGTTCAATTAACATCTTCTTCCTTATCGTGTTTTGTACGTGCACATAGGCCAACGGATTAAAGTTATAAGGCTTTGAGCAATAGCTCGGAGTACCGTATCTCGTGCGTCTACCGCAATTTTATTGAACTTCATTTGTCCATTTGAAATTCCCCCGAGCTTGTGATTTGGTTCCGCTCTGAATACTTGCATTGCTGTTCCTTCTACTTGCATAAACGTCTTCAGTGTGCTTCTGTCGGGGAAAGAAATCACCAAGCAAATTTTTCAGCATGTTAACGAGATTGTTCAAGTAGCGCACTGGACGCAGATTGGACACCGCTGCCATTGCCTACGTTTGCTCATTGGATGCGCACATGCGGGTGTCTCGGTTTTCTTCAGTGACTGAACACTGCTTCTTCTCTTGTTTACCGGCTTTTTTATAAACAATCGTGTTATTCATGACCTACTTCTGTCGAAGTGTGTAGATGAAGCGCTGCAGTGACCGTTATCTGTTCTTACACCTTCCTTTTTTCCAGTCGAATAACACAGACGCGTACGAGAAGCGTATGTTTCCGAGGCGTGAATACCAGCGCGCCTCATAAACTCATTCTTCTTGCAGTGGGAGGGAGAAATATACCTTGCCCATGCACTAAAAAATGACGACTGCACCGTAGTAACATTCGCCATAATCGCTGCTTTTCTTTTATACATCTAGCTTGTAAGTGGCATGAATATGATGAAAGTTTCGACGTAGATATCAAACAAAAATTCTTTTACGTCGAGTCCCATTATTTCTCAGTTATTTAGCTTTCAGTTTCAGGTGTCAGGATTGGTTATGCCTAAAGTTTGATACAATTATCACCATGATTTTATGTAGACGTTTGTCAACACCTCGGGTTTTCTTTCAACATGTAAGGGTAATTAGTACACATCCATAATAGTAATGTTGCAAATAAACTTCTCCCGTTACTTTTTGTAAGTAGGCGTGATTTATTTTTGTAGCAGTGTCATATTAAAGCAGGAGATTCTTTTCGTATCTTAACTTACGTGGACCGACTGTTATTCTGTGTTACGAAGCCAATACGAGATTTACGAACTATGTTGCCGTCTCAGCATTCATCGCCGCACAGCTATGCAGGGCTGGGTGGTTTTGAAACTCTGAATGTGTTACATACCACTGTTGTACGTCACCCTCATTTGCCGAACTGCCCAAATAATTAAGAGAAGACCGGCAGAAATGCGGAACAAAAGATGATGCACTCACTCAGTTGTCTGGCGTACGACTGGACTATCTTAAATCCTCTCCAAGGATTTAACTATTGTGTCCATAGAAATTAGCGATTTTAGATTTTAGGTCCCGAACTGAAGGATAGGCAGGCCTTCCTTCAGGTAGGCCTGTGGAAATAGAGGCGTCTGTTTTGTTTCGTGCCGTTTTCTTTGTTTCGTGCCGTCTTTTTTCGGTTCGCACTGTTCATTTTTACTACCTATTATCGCATAATTTTCAACTTGTTTTATGGAATTCTTTTTATTTAGCCGTTTCTATGTGGAGGGTGTGGAAACACCGCGTGCGTGGACTCTCGTTCTCCTAATTCCACACTAAGCAGTGCTTTACTCCTTACACTCATGAGAATACCTTTGTTGTTGTTAGGGAGGCATAGAGTAACTTATAATCTGATCACCTTTTTTCATGGCAAGGTAGCTAATAGTCGGGATGCAATAGCCATGCAGTGGCCAAGTAATGTTTAGTAACGGCCTTGCAGTGGTCAAGTAGAAGCCAAGCAAAGCCGATTACTGGCCAAATGGCAGCCATGCATTGGTCAAGTAGGAGCCAAGCAATGACGAGTATTGGTCAAATGGTAGCCATAATGTGGCCGAGTAGAAGCCAATTGCAATACCGAGTATTGGCTAAATGGCAGCCATAAAGTGGCCAAGTAGAAGCCAATTGCAATGACGAGTATTGGCCAAATGGTAGCCATGTAGTGGCTGAGTAGAGGCCAAACACTGTCGGGTATTGGCCAAATGGCAGCCATACAGTGCTGAGTGTGTGTGCCGCTCACTGCAGTTCGTCCCGTTATGTGAGAGCCGAGCGCAGCAGATGGTGCTGTGGTCTGCTGCTTCTGTTTCATGCTCATCCGTTGTTTACGTTCATCCCTTCTGTTTCATGCTCATCCCTTCTGTTATAAGCTCACTCCTTCTGTTTCATTCTCATCCCTTCTGTTTTATGTTTATCCCTTCTGTTTCATGCTCATCCCATATCTTGCATCTCATCCCTTCTCTGCTCATCTGATGAGTTTCCTGCTTGTCTCACAAGTTTAACCCTGGTTTTATGATTTCCTGTTTTATTCCTTCATTCGTTTGGATAAGATATTCACATCCTTTGCATCGTTCACGTTAATTGAATGTATTTCTTATATACTGATTGCTACGAGTAGGAGCACGATAACAATTTACGTCTGTTCTAGAACTTCATTAAATTTTCACCCTCTCATTTTAAGTACTTACTTCATTTAACAAATTTTTTGACATTCAAGCTAAAATATGGCGCCCATTTTTCTTGCGTGAACTTCTCATTTTTACGAATTCGTTGAACTTTCATAGCTACCGCCAATTTACGTTTGGTGACAATTTCAAGCGAGATAATTAGGATACTACAAGTGAAGTTCTTTTTTTCAAATGTAATTCTTATGGCACCAAATATTTGTTTCGATTTTCAAATGCCATTAAAATATTTCAGGTTCATTGAGAACTCGATATTCTTCTTCCTCCAGCTTAATTGAGTAACTCACTTAAAATTCCTTTGTTTTCTCAAGTGAAGAGGAAATTACTCTTGAAATAACTACACAGATGCTCTGAGACAGAACATTCAGACATTTCGAGCTCTGCATTGTGCTCAATTATTCTCAGTATTTATTTCTTGATTTGACTACACGGAAGTCTGTACTGAGAGTCTTTTTTTCTCTTACTCATGATTGTAAACCTTCTGTTTGATGGTTGTAAATACTAACATGAAAATTAAATTAAATAGATGGAATTTTTCCTAGTTCAGATTTGACTTACGCAATGGTTGTGCTTAAAGATGTCGTTATTAAATGGATGTTGTGTTAAATCATACTAGAAAGGAAGAAAAGTTTCATTATAAAAAGGGCATTTCCATTTGTCATCAAGAATTTGAATTTTCCTTCCCTAGACTGAACCGTGTGGAGAATCAAAAACAATTACAGGGGAGACGCCTATGCGCGTACATCGGCTCACTATTTCCCTTGGTGTGTTAGCTCTTTCTTATTGTTGCATTGTCATCCAGCGCTCCCGCACAAAGCTGCTGCTAATTCACTGAAACAACAAGTTGTCCGCAAATACAACCGGCACAAACCACAGTATTTGTCGAAGATAATTACCGAATCATCAGTCGAGTTTCTTGCTTGAGCGACACTTGTGACGAATTTTTCTGTTTCTCTCACAACCGTCAATCTGCATTGGTGGAAAAAGAGCCGTCACGCTGTTACGGCTTTCTTCGTAATTGGGCTTTCTTTTTTTGCTAGACTGGAATATTTCATGCTTTATTTCTATAACAACAGACTTGTCTTCATAAATGACAACTTTTCAGCTAATGAATGCCTCTATGAGCATTACGTGTGAAAGAAAATATTGCTCGTGGCTAAGTAAAACTGTTACCAGGACTATAAAAAATGTTGTGGAACATTTCCAAGTGGTTTGAGGCTGCAGGCGTTTGGAGAAGGGGATGGAAGCGTGTTTACACTCCCGTTAATTTCTTCGAGGATAGCACCTTGATTTGCTTGTGCTGAAAATATTTACTGAGCTGCTGCTGCAGGCGGCAACCGCCGTAGTTTGAGTTATTATAAACGAGGCCGACATTTGCAACGCCTGGTATCACAACGTATATATACCGGGCGTTCTAAAAATGTTCTCACTGTTTCACAGCCCAGTACTTGTGTATTTTGTTTTAATGCAGGTGTATACTGACAGAGATACAAGCCTAGTGATTTAAATCAAGGAAAAGAACTCTATATCTAAGAAAATTAATTTCCAAATAGGAAAATTTGGTTGCACCTGAAACGAAAAGACGATTGATCATCAGTCACAGGATAAGTACAGTTTTTTGGGACGCTATGTATTAACATGTCAAAAGAGGCTTAAACAACGTTGAACGTCTGATGTTCTCCGAGGTTAAGAAGTTTTTAATTTTCAGGCCTAGTTGAATAAAAAGTTTTCTGTTCATTCACTTTATCTATGTGAATTAGCGCTCCCAGGGGAAAATGTGAGGGCCCGAGCTGAAAGTTAGGTAGGCCTTCCTTTTTGTTGAAAGGTAGGCCTTTTGTTATGTTGAGGACCATCATTTTTCCGGTTCAGTGGTGTCCTGTTTTTCAGCACCTACTACTTTCTTCTTCAACTTTGATCCTGTTTCATGAACTTCTTTCGCAACTTACTGTTTCTATGCCCTTTGTACATATATTCCGCATTCCCTTAACTCCATACTAAATGATGCCTTCCTTCTTCCTCTTTTTGGATCGCATTTGTTGCGGACAGGGAGGCTTAAACTACCTAATAATCTAAAAATCTTCTGATCATTCACTTCTTACGCAAGCAAGAAATCCTCGCCGTAGTTTTATCGTAATTCATATTGAAGCTGGCTACAAAAGCTTGGTTTCTTTAGGCTAGCGTTTGAAAATAGTGTGTAATGTTCTTGTAGCATACTTAACGTTCTTACCTGGTACTCGTGGTGTTCTGATATTTCCTCTCTTCATTAGCCTGAAGTAACCTGTGTTCATCTTAATGTTTTTCTGGCTTCCCGCGTTCCAAAGCAAGGGTTCTTTAGACTCTAAAATTGTATAGACAAGGCTTATGTTAGTTAGTTGAGAGTTTGTTTAGAAGTGAGTTTTCCTATTTCATTAGGCAGAGCTTCATGCCTTTTTTGCGGTCAAGTTGTTTTTAATGTAGATTTCTGAACTCTAGCTTGTGCTGTTTTTTTAACTCCAGAATGATTGTCTGGCAGGAGACATAGGTTGATCTCCAGTTACAATATTTTATCGCAGAGTTGAATTGAATGTATGGGTGTATTTATTATGTTCTAAATCATAATTTGTTTTCATATTGAAATTGATCAGCAATGAAAGAGACACAGATTTAATTCCCTAAACACTGCTTCGCTTATAGTTCTACCGCGCTTCAATGTAACGGGTTCACTAAAAAACTGCTGAGGTGAGTCTTGCACTGTGATGCTTTTTCAAA
>JACJUY010000107.1:13063-25778 GCA_014220935.1 Platorchestia sp. MABIK | reverse complement strand
GAAATATATTAACATTTCTCATGGTTTTTTCTCCTGCTCTTTCCTGGGAAACAGCAACGTATTAATTTTCTTTCCTATTCCTTCTCTTCAATGGGATTTTAATGAATAATTCGTGCTAACTTTGATTAACGGCTATTTTAACAAGATGTTGAATCTTGTGCCCGTACTTTTTGTTACAGGAAAGCATTTAGCCTCTTTGTAATTATTTTGACCTACATATAAATGATGTATATAACTGCGAATTTCTTTCAAAATTGTTTGTTCTTCGTATCCGCGTTTAGGCGTGAAAGTGATTCTTTCCATTTTTAATTCATATTTGTTCTTATGATCCACAATCAGTAAATAATTAAACGCTCTACTCTGGCATCAATGGTACATGACCGGTACTTTCTCTGCTCATTTTACCGTGATCGTGCACTTGTAGTCTCCTTATTGGGGTGATGGCGTGAACTGGACGAAACTTTCCATTCGTGCTGACAGCGACACGACAGACGCTCACTTCGTGGTCGCAGGACACCCTGTCGTTGCCAGGCTCTCACGAACCTGGTTGTTTAGCTGGCATCGAGTCTTCACAGCGTCCTAGGGCTCGATTTCCAAACATTTTGTGCCGGTGTACCAGTTCGGTAGACAGCGGAATGCTTTTTTTCGGGTCTCTCATAACGCATTTCTTTTGCTTTTTGGAATAAATTCTGGAAATTCTCGTGAAAAAAGTTCACACTTGAGAATTTTTAGCCTGAAAAATTATACGTTGCGTAGTCAAATGAATACAAGACACTTCTCTGACTGCTGCTCCTCTCGCCGATGTAAATTACTTGAAAATCCGATCTCTGGAAACTTCGCTCTGTTCGTCACTATCTCATCTTTTGCATTGAAAATCATATAAACGGAGTAATTTTTCCCTACTATGGTCTTCATATTTCTTAAATCGAATTTATCAACTGATGATTTTTTTATGAGCTTGTATTTTCAATATACTTCCAAAGTGATACGTGAATTTAGTTTCAGCCATTCAACATTTTAGCGCAAATATCAACAATTACGGAATCGTCATTTTCTTCGTTTTCGGTTCAATGTTAGTAATATTCACTTATTATTGATAATAAATAATAATGTATGTTAGATTATGATTTCATTTACTATTCACTGTCGTTTTTCAGATTACGGTGCAGAGGACGAGTACAGCTGCTCCCAATATCCTGACGAGGGCCTGGGAGAGTGTGAGGGCCGCCCGTACTACGCTGAGGAGCAAGGTGAGCAAAGTGACTGACTCGTTCACACGGTCTAAGTGCCTTCTTACGCCTCAGAATGCCGTCGACTTGTTTCTTTATTACTAGTGTACACGACCCATCAACAATGACGGGATTCGATAGTTGCCTTAAACAAGTCGCAAGTTATGGATGACAAACAAAAATATTCATCCTAATAGTACTCGCGATTAAAATATTCTTGAACTTGTGCACTGGTAAAATTTGGATCACAGATACGGTCATTATCCATCTTTAAGAGCGTGACAAAAAGACGAACCAACCAATTCAATGTGTTCATTGAAATTTCCATGAAATAAAACAAGAGAAATTACGCACAAAAAATAAATTAAATCAATTGAAATCTAAATTATATATATATTTGTTAATTCATTTATTCATAAATTTAAGGAGACACCTGACATTTTAGTAAATAGTATTTATGCCTGAAGCCTTCGTGTGTGTTAGCGGGAGTATGGGCTCGTCAAAGGCGTTCTCAACCTGCCCATCCCAAATCTAAAGCAAGAGAAGTACGAAGTAAAAGCAATGTTTTTTTATCCTAGACCTCGGATGGTCTATGAAATCTACTCTCATAGTGAAGATGGAGTTCTTTTCAAATGAACAATAGATTTTCTCCAAATCTTAAAGAGACGCGAATTTTTGAACCCTGAAAAGAGAATTTATCAATACTGGATTCTGCCTATAAAGTGTAGGTTACGCATGTCACGACCTTACGCGCAGCGTGTTACTGGGGGTCATGTGCAATACAGAAGACAAAGACTAAACATGAATTAGTACTATCGAGAGTGTATTTAGAATATGAACTATGTGCACTTTTTGACGCACGTAACATTTCAGGATGAACATACAGTTTTTCTAACGCTATGCAGCTGTGTCTGATTCGACTTATGAGCTCCATTGCGTATTCTGGTATTGCAGAATTGAATTTTAACATCGAGCTCAGAGTAGAGGGTTTTTTTTAAAATCCCTATGGTATCAAAGATTGTTAGTTTTACATGCTTTGGTAAAGAAGTAAACCAATCGCCTGCCCGTCGACACCTCATAACCTCAGCTAGCGCCTCGACTCAAGCCTCGAGGCTTCTCTCATGTTTTCTTGAGCTCATGTTTCAAGAGCTTCCCAGTGCGTCTTCCTGTGCAGCATGAGGGTGGTCTCGATGATCTGGCCCCAGCTGAGAGAGCTCAAGATTACACATTTCAAGTGAACTCACTCCTAGTATGATGGATGCACTTAGCATCTTGACTGAAGTGAATCTCTTGAAGTTTTGCACTCACGCACTCATTGTTTCGATATAATATAAATTGCGCCTCGTTGATTAAATTGCGTTTGTGTCACCGACAATTGGTTAAACCGAAACGCAAAAAAACGCATGCGTGATCACCTCACTTATTTCAGCTCCTGATATTAAAGTGCAGTTGCATCCGTTGTTCTCACAGGTTGATTTTAGGCAAACTGTGGCAGTTGAATTGAATATGATTTAAATGATAGGATAATTTTTGGGTTGAAATAAATAAAATTTGCATCTCATCCATAAAGCTGGGGAAGTTAATTTGCTATGCGTGAGAGGTATTTGAGTCCTACAGGACTCGAAATTATCTGGGTGTGACTCTGTGTATATTCCATCATCATCTGCGTAATTTATGGATAAACTTGAATGAATATGTGTGAATCCTCGTGTAAAAGCTATGTTTTTAGAATCCGTGATGAATTTTGTTCCATAAACATTTTAGAAGACCAGGATTGGAACTGGCATGCGTCATCAATATATTTTCGATTGTAGGATCTGTAAATTCAGAACTTGGTGTATAAACGAGTACCTGATAAATATTTCATCAATTGTCATTCCAACGTTAGTCATCTGACATTGACTAAATCAGTGTATTATAGAGATCTCCGACAGTTCAAGATACGTCATGACAGGCATTTCAAGCTGACTTACTCCAATGACACTGGCTGAGAAATGCGTCACTCCCAATTTGCTTGTGAGAACTCAACGACTCTTGGCAGATGCTTCGAAATGCAAGCATGGTTTCATGTTCACCGAAATAACAATCGAAACTTCAGTGTTAATTAACAGCGCATAAATTGGTCAGCGACGTCATTGATGCGACCAACAAACATTGTCATGACAGCAACGCCTGAGCGATATTGGTTGACATAACTGCGTTTCTGACGCGCAGAACTGACCGAGCGCCTCTCATATGGCGCGGCGGGCCGACAGCGATTTGACGGCCGTGATTGCGCGACTGGCCTCGATAGTCGAGATAACTTGCGCGAGAATCTGCAGGCTTACCTGCGTTTACGTTCTGTTCGCGCTTCCGTCGTTATCTGGGTAACACGGGGGCTAATTATCACAGATGTGGCTAGTTTTCAGCCCCTCGGAAGGATACAAGTATTGTATCTATGGGAATTACTGTCACCCAGGGAAAAATCTGAGATCCTTAGTTAAGGGTTGAGTAGGATTTTCTCTTTATTGGCACAGAGGAGGTTTTTTTTGTTTTGTCACGAACCATCTTTTTTCGGATCACTGCTGGCTTTTTTACATCATCTGTTGCAGTCTTCTTTAAGTTTTAACTTCTTTCTTGAACTTCTTTTCTACCTTATTGTTTCTATGCAAAAGGGATCTTTTGTGGAAACACACCTTGTGCATAGTTTCCCCATTCCCTTAACTCCATGGTAAATGGTGCCTTTATCTTCACATTCTTGGAACATCTTCGTTATGGTAAAGGAGGCTGAAACCAACTTGATCTTTTAATCTGGTCTCTACATATACGCCTTATCGTTTACACACAACCATGCGGCAACAATACGATTAACTTCACGTCTAAAATGCCGTGGAATTTTTTTTTTGTCTTGGCCATGTCATTTCTTTCATAAAATCTATGTTTGATACCTATCTGAAATTTTTAAGACGAATTTCGTTCTCAAGAAGCCAAAAGTTATTCAATACTTAATCATACAATTTTTTTCTAGGCGATTTTAATTATGTACCAATTATGTATATTCAATGGCTGTCGTTCGCTCTTCTGAAGTAACTGAATCTCTGACGTCAACGCGAGGTGGCTCATTATATTACGCTGGAAACACACTTCACGCAAAAAGTTCTTAGTCAGTCTAGCGTGCAAGTTTTTATTGGGAAACAAGTAAATTGCACCTCTCAGAGCCTGACGAAATCGAATTTTCCAGGATTCCACGCGCAGTTTTTGACTGGCCATTCCTATTTGACCCCTCAATTTCTTCTTTTGAAAAGAACGTGATGAAAAATTGCTGCTCTACTAAAAAAATACTTAAATATTATCCTCTTAAATAAAATAATATAAAAGCCATCCACATTTTACGGAAACGGAAGAGTTGTTATGTATCAACAACGCAACAGCGCACCGTCATTTAATTGCATAGTCTGCTTATGCCATCCATCTTCAAAGGTCGCCTTTCACGTGACCGTGATTCAAGTCAGTTGGGATTATTTTAATCGTCCACAATGACCAGTCGACTAAATAGAAACTGTTGCTCGTAGCGGCGCTGTAACAAAGAACACCCAATGCCTCACGGATAGGAGAGCATTGGTACGCCCCTCGTCGCATTACAGAACGGTCAGAACTGTCGCACACACTGAACGATTGCGCACACAAACCTCGTGAAATCACGAATACTATTATTTTTTGCTATTTTTGCTATCAAAAATTGTAGTTCCAACTGTTAAAATGAGTATACTTACTCAAAATTGTTATGTTTATTCACAATAGTAAGGTTTGGATCAAAAATTTCACTTTCCAATGCAGAATTTCTCACTAGTTGGAGGTCAATTCATATCAGAATTTCTTTACGTAATTCATGTTACATTAAAGGTTTCTCATTCTTCGTTGAAATACAAACGGTCCTTACACTAGACTAAATTTTAATCTTTGCTCATTTTGTTAGTTATTTTTGGCTTTTCATCACCTTTGCTCAAAATGGAACACTTATAAAATAAAATTCAGAGGCATCCTTAGATCCCAGCCGTAAGATGAGCGACCCCCATACGGAAAAGTCTGTTCCGGGCTTATATGTTTTTATCGTTAGGTAAGCTTTTTCTGTCATTCTTGATTTCTTCGTTTCTAATGTGGGGAAGACTGGCGTATAGTACTAGCGACCAATGGACAGCGTCTTTTATTCTTTATTCTCATAACACCTTTCCTTATGATCGAGATGCTTTCGCACTCTCTTGCCAGCGTAACTTGCTGTGCCAACAAAAGCATCCAAATTTCGTACGCTTCTGGGGCCACTAAAACTTCAACTGCACCGAGTTTCTTCGTGTTATTCACTTGACTGAGTGGGAAACGCAGATTAAAATAAGTAACTATACATTGAATTAAATCTTACGGTTTATTCCCAGTGTTCTCATTTCAACGAAGAAAACTTGATTTCCATGCTTATTATTCACGAGACCTGACATGAATACAAGTGTAGAAACACATCTTGCGCATAGGTTCTGCGTTCCCTTACCTCCACACTAAATGATACTTTCATCTTTCCATTCTTGAACATCGTTGTTGTGCAAAGGAGGCTGAAACCAGCCTGGAATCTAACATAATCTTCTGTGTTCATTCGTGATACAGGACTCGAAGTGATTTTAGAGGAGCCAGAGGAAGACTACTGCAGCAGCCCCGTCAGTCACCTCGGTGAGGAGTACCCAAGGGAATCCAACCTGCGTCTGCGCCTCAAGGCAGGCGAGCGCGGATCACTCGACGGGTCCGAGGGAATTGGGTCCGCTGAAGGGGACTCTTCAGGTGGCGGATCTGACCACTACAACGAGGAAGAGGAGGAGGATTGCGCCAGCTCCGGCATTCACAGCCAGGGTGAGTAAAGTTGTGTGTAAATCTGTCAAGTTAGTAAGTAAATCTGTAAAAAGGGGAGTTATTCGTAATTATTTGTTGTTAAGTCTTTGCGATCTTTGGTAAGCGTAGAAAGCAAGGAAAAAGTTCATTTGAATAACGCTATGTTTTTGTCTCGGCAACCTCTGGTATATTGTGGCATTGAAAAGCACTTTGTCTTGACTAAGATTTTATCCACGATTGTTTGTGAATTTACATGAGTAAAAATCAAGTTCGCTCTCAATCAAGCGGTTATAACGCCAAACATCGTAAGTAATTTTAATAAGGTTGCAAAACAAGGTGACGATTCATGACTACGAACGTTTGAACCTTTAATACTTAGTATTACCTTAATTATTTACAAACAAAGCAAAATATGTCCTCATCGACATAATAACAGCATTACACTGTTCTGAGATGAAAACAATGCAAGAGTTGAACTTCATTACGCGTGATCTCTGAAAAAAATTTAGTTATCTTATTCGCCTGAGTTGTTGGTGAACTTCGTTCTGACTTACGGCCCATTCCAATGTACTTTTATCACGTCCAGCATTTACGCTAACTAAAGTGTGCTGAATTCATTCACTTTAGCACAACGATGGAATTAAGTTTAAATGCATCAAATGACTTTTTTATGTTTTGACAAGATAGATTGTTTTTTTCTGATTAAGTTTTGTTAATCAATCAAAATTAATTACTGTTGCTTCTAGCAAACCCATCACGGTCATCAATGCAGGTGTTATTTCTAAAGTTGAGTTAAAAATTATTTAGTTTCCCCTATTAATTTTGATAGAAAATGCTCACTCAAAGGAAGAAAGAAAACGAAAAGAATTTTATTTGTGGTAGTAACTGCTTTATTTTGATTCATCTATATGCTATTATAATATTATGGAATAATTAAAAATATCAAGGATGTTTATGAACTAGAACGGACAATGTTAAGTTTAATTACTAACACCTAGACATTTGATTTTATAACACGACTCCACATTTTTTTTGTCTACTTCATTGATAATTTTATAGACTTGTGCCCACTTAAACTCATAGTCGTTAAACCCACTCATGTGATCATTTAATAAACTTCTGCCTACATAAATTCATCGCCGTTAGTCACCCTCCCCTGATTATATTGTTCACTTATTTTACGCGAATATATCGTTTCTGTACTCACTTCACTGATGCTTGAAAATTATTTTGCCGGAAGTCAGGCTAGTAAGTTCGAAAATTTTACAAATGAGTTTGCTCTCTCAAAAACCTTGAACAATAAAGGACTAAGTATGTTATACTTCTAACTTAAAAAAAATGCTCGCTGAATATCATTTCATAATTTAGTATTCCAAAGCTTGTTCCAGTTTTGTGTGCATGTCATATTTTTACACAAGCATCCATGTCTTTTTTTAAAATGGTGAAATAATTTTTTTCCACTTTCTACGTAAAGAAATGGTTTTCAATTTATTAACATTTGAGCCTGGTTAACATTAAGGTTCGCCAAGCGCAAGCCAAGGAGTAGAGCTAGTGCGCGAATACTTCCGTGTGTTCTCCCTATGCGGTAGACCGTAAATAGTGTGATACGAATTTTCGCTAGTCCTAAGCCTCATTTAATTTGCATCAGTCGAGCGTCTGGCGAGTGTACGAGAGACTTTGGTAGACATGCTACGCTTCATCAGGAATAGGCCTTACTTGAGTGTATGTGGGACCAAATCAGCATTTATGTTGTCAAGCAGTAGGCACCGCTTCGGTTTCTTAGCTTGAATAAAGCGTTCAACTAAGACGACGTTTTTATTGTGCTTCGTTGAAGTTGGAATAAAGTTCGCAAATGTTGGCCTTGAATCGTGATCTTTTCCTTTATTAATTTCGAATTAAATACGTGTTTTGTCTATTTCAGTCTAACGTGTTTTTTTCACTTCTCTCATAAATTCTTATAAATAGTTGATCATTTCAGGTATAAAAAAAGACCGGTGTTCTACTCTCGAATTTGTTTTATGAAGATCGAGACGAAAATTTTCTTATTGTCATTGTCAACTTGAGTAAAGAAATGTTTTGTGTTTATCTTTTTATTTATCTTGATGTTTATCTTCAAGTGAATAAAAGGCCCAAGATTTGTTACGTTCCTTATGACGTGGTAAATTTTAGCTAACGATATTGTGTAGATATAAATTTTTGAAATAGTGCAAATTTCGCTTGATTGTTGTTCGATTTTTTTGTACCTCCTGCAACTGTGCAGAATTATTGTGAAACCGCGTTTAAATTTCCTAAAAACTTTACCATTCGAAACGCATTTGTCATAGTTTACAAATCACGACGCAAAAAAATTGCAAAACATGCTGGAGTGCACCTTAGCAAAAAATGTTTTTAAAGTCTAATAATTTGATGCCTGCATGTCAATTATTTTGTCAGTTATTTTTCCCATTTTGGGAAACTAGAAATCCAGGATTTTTTTTTTTAAGTCTTGATTCGAAAAATGTTCAAGCCAAAGTTTTGACGAACGATAGACGCTTCCTGTTTTCGTTTATATAAACCATATGTTTAACTGATAAGAGAAAGTGTGTAAAATAATTGTGGGCTAAATTTTCGTAACAACTCATTCTGTATTTTTTAGGTTGTGGCTGTTCAAATTTGCACATTAAAGTATTAAATATATTTTCTTTTTCATCCATAGTACTTTGCAAAAGTAATTATTGTGTTTTACTCATTGTGTTTTACTCATTGTGTTGTACTCAATGTGTTATACTCATTTGTGTTCTACTCATTGAACTACAAATATTTCCCCCATGGATGAAGAAATTCAACTACTATTCCTAGAATTGTCTATTGAGAAAAGTATTTGCTCACGTCTAAATCTGCCTTACATCACTTTTGGAAATGTGTGAAGTTTTCCGGGATGAGAATGCATCTATGGTAAGCATTCTCTTACTGAGGTCCCTTGTCTATATGAGGGTTAGCTTTACACACTTTTGTGATCAATTAAGTTGGAATTATGCTCTCTAGTGCACTGTTAGATGTGGTTTATCTTCTAAGTTTTGACTGCTTTGAATTAAACATAGTTTGCTATTTTTTTGTATTACTTTAATAACTTACACTCCAAACATTTTTTTAAAAATTGTACTATTTCAAGTAAGTTTCCTTGTGCACTCAACGGAATCCTGAATTTGCCTTTCTTCAACCGCCGTTGACACCCGATGGTGTTATTCAAGCAATCAAAGTGACACCGAATCCGGACTGTTTCTGCTCATGCTTATGATTTGAGCAACAATTTCGTACATAATTCGCGCAATTTTGGCAACGATTTCCTCGCTCATGTGTGTAACCAAAGTTACCACAATACACGCGCACGGTTTGAGCAACCATACAGTTTCATCGCTGCATAAATCTTTCTGATGTAGTTTCCGCACCATGCGTGCATGTTCTGTTGAAGGGAAACGCGCTACTTTTACGGATTTTTTCAAAGCAAAGTCACGGCCTCCGACCGCGGAACGCGCTCCAACAATGTGCTGGAACGGACTCTTTTATTTTCCTTTCTTCGGCGTCACGCTGCCGTCCGAGACGCGCCCGCACATGCTTCCTCGGAGAGTTGCTGTGCTTCGTAAAAACTGCGAAGCGCTGCCGAGCCTCCATCAAAGATGTACATCTGGAAACTGAGATGATTGGTTGCCTTTCTCGGAGAAATATCAATGTACGAGTTTAGGCGTCACAGAAAAGTTTCCATTTGAAAAAAAAAAATCAGAAATGTCAGGTGGCATGAGCTGCAACATTAAATACAGTATTTAAATATTCACGGTCTCAATGAAATCGTAAATATTCTGTAATGTTCCCATCATGACGAGCTTCTCAGACTCATTCAACGTATATCAATAAAAATATCTCACGTTTCCCTGTCATGAAACGTGAAGATGAAATGTTCATCAGCACTTGAAGCTATGAACGTCAGAAACACATGTATTCTTTGGATGAGAGCTCGAGTTGAATCCCAAGGCGTGCAGCTTTTACAACTACCAATGGAACGTTTATTTGACATGTAGCTATTGAAATGGCTTAGAATTGATCTCCCGTGAATGCTTTAGCTTCTTTCAATTTCACTTGTTGGAAAAGTTTTGAATACTAACTTTGATTTCAACGGTGAATTTTTCATTAAAATAATTCATCAAAAACAGTGCTGCAATGTACTTCTCATTTCATTGTACACGAAAGTGCCGAGTTTACCTTTGGTTGTTTTTTTCTGTACTTAATCGTATTGTGCACCCGCAAGCGATGCCAGTAGGATACATTTTCTGGTCTCTGTTACTCTTAAAAGAAGTCCCCAGTACCCATTGATTGCTCGCCTGAAAGTTTAGCGCGCTTGTCAACGCAAGAAATATGTGCCTCGCCTCTACTCAGCCCCTCTCATGAGCGCATGCTGGGCACTTGATTTTACTGTTCAGAAGGAAGAAACAAATACAAATTTAATGCATGTTATACTTCAAATCAATCAATTTGATTATACAATTGGAAATAATTTAGTTCGTTGATGAAATGGTGAGCTAAGGCCTTGTTCAATATCGGAAATTCTCGATGAAGGCTGATTCAACCCATCCTCAGAGAAGTCTTATAATATTTCACACAATTCGTTATCTGTTACCATTTCCCAAGCATTTTCGTCCTTCCCAATAATGTAGTCACCTTTTACACGAGATGCGTATAGTTTAACTTGAACGAGGGCTTCTGAATCGGTGTTTAAATTAGCCTGCCTGAGCAAGTATTTCTTCAATGGCAGAGCAGCAGCTGCAAAAATGTAGAGTCACTGTGCTGCGGCATGCAGCGAACCTCTTCTTGTTTTTTTTACATCTTCACTTACGATGCAACCATAAATGCACTCTCCTGCACGTAGGTGTCAAATATATCATCCATGCTTGTTGTTGCGCACTCAAGTAAATCTCTTTATTTTCCTTGCTGTGTATCTTTCTCGAACTAAATTGGTCCTGAAATGTCATGTATAGCTTATTGTTTATTAATTTTAATAGTCGTGTTTTACGTTTCTGTTGCATTCTTTACCATCTCTTTCGCTTCATGAGCTATTTTTGAGTACAAGTCACCGACTTCGATCAGCAACGTGTGTGCTTAGACCCGACCGGCTGCCTATTGCCAGAGGCAATGTTTCACTTGGCATATAATCATACATCCGCGTCGTCCTTAATCTTCTTCTCTTGATTTTCTACGCCGAATCACCGATGATTTAGTTTTAAAACATCTTATATGTTTTCAAAATTTTCATTGTTTAAGTTAATGCTTTTAAATGTAAATTTTAAGTAAACTTTTTGGAGTCATCTGGCATGAATTTTTGCAGCCGATGGGATGATTCAATGAAAGGAATTTTACCAGAATAACTCCTCTCGTTCATCGCCTGCAATACTTTTTTTTAACATTATGTTTTAAATTAGAATGATTTTGCTGCAGATAAAATTTACTTCTCTTCTTACGATTGATTTTCAGACAGAGCTAGCTTATACAACAGCTTCAGTGCGCGTAGAACCATTAACAACCAAAATGTGTGTATTAAATACTGTAGCATTTCTAAAAAGTTCGTTGTCGTTCGAGTTGTTTCAAGTCATTGTTTTCAGTTTCGCAAGATGCGAAGTAAGTTCTTACCAAACGTACACCAGCAATCGTTCGTATTCTTCGAATGTTACATTGCGTTACAGAATCGTTGCGAGGCTGGTGCCGCTGTATTCTAGTTATCCTGCATGCAGACCTCGCTCTGACAGCAAGCAGAAGGTGCTTCTGCTTTAACTCACGCAGCTCTTGTCAAGGAATGCTCTTCACTTCACTATCAAAACGACATGCTGGCCATATGTGCTCGCTATTTTACGGACACTTCGAAGCTTAAGTGCGCAGACCTTCGAGGTAAAATTTCCTTCTTGAAATAGCCACCTGCACTCGGACCGGAACTCTTCACATACTTTGTTGCGGTCTCTGCTTCTGCTGCTTAATGTTCTCTATTAATTCTGCCCCCGTGAACTTCGCGTTACCGTTTGAAAGATGAATCCCTCATTCAACTCTGCTTAGCTGCTTTTTCGTCGGTGGAAGCGCTTATTTTGCTTCACGCTTTGAAGCTAACATTTTCTTGAGCAACAGATTCAACTAATGTAATAACTAGTGAATGCGCAATCTGAGAACTTTTCCTCCCTCATTTTGAACAGTCATTTGAGCTCGTGGAAGTCACATTTGGTTCTTTCTGCGTCTTCGGGTCGGTAATTTTTAGTGCTTTGTTATTTATTTTTTCAAATCACACGGTACTTTGGTTTCATACTTACACGTTTTAAATGTGTCTTATTACGTTAAAAGCATAAGCACTGCAGTTAGCGTGGTTCTCAGTTTACGACTCAACCAACAAACAACGCCTTGAAGTCAAAAATTAGCTACGAAGTCGCAGTCGTTCTTTTTACTTGATGATAAAAATAAATTTTCCTTCTGATTTAATTGTACTAATTACTCCCTTGCACAAGTAACATGAAACATTTTTCTTTCAACTCAAAAAATGGCCTTGCGTTGAACTATAAAATGTGTCCTAATCATCAACAGAATGAACGTTATTAATTTTTCCATCGAACGCATTCAAACTGTTT
>JACJUY010000106.1:344081-364710 GCA_014220935.1 Platorchestia sp. MABIK | reverse complement strand
AGACTCTCTTGGAGAGCAACAAGGTGAGTTAATTAAGCGTCGCCTCTCAAGGAGAACGAAAAAGGTACGTTTAGCGTCGCTTCTCAAGGAGGACGACAAAGGTGAGTTAAGCGTCGCCTCTCAAGGAGGACAACAAAGGTAAGTTAAGTGTCGCCTCTCAAGGAGGACGAGAAAGGTAAGTTAATAATTTCTCGGTTTTAAACATTAATAATTAAGGACACCCTATTGAAAAAAGTAACACTGAAGATATAAGTACAAATTAGAGGAGAGAAGAGAGGATAGCAGAAGAGGAACAGAAATGTTCGTCCTCTTGCTAAACCGCGGGCCTTGATGGCAGACCCGACGGAACGTCTCAGCACAAGTCCTTTTGCACATAGAATTACTTCCGTAAGCACAGGTAGCACTGGGGGACTCTCTGAAGCGATGGACATGATGATAATGGCAGTAATAATGATCGTAATAATAATCGTAATCATCATCGTAGAAATGATCGTATAAAATAATGTTAATAAAGATCGTAACCATAATAAAAATTAGGGACCAGTTCACGATCTCACCTCCGTTCGTGCTCCAAACCTCAAGTGTGTGGTGCAATGAGGTCCAGAATGCTTTGTTACGGAGGTGAGCGCACTGTATTCCTTATAAATTAACATGATGTGTCATAGGCAAAGTTCAACGAGGTTCCGATTGCTTGATAATGAAATGTTCGAGTTGACAACGATAAGTAATTGAAGTTGAAAATTCAGCTCGGTTTTTTGAAACTCGTTCATGCAATATTCACGTGATCTATTACTTTAAATTGAGCGCTTTAGAATACTGGAATTTTAATTATATATTTCAATTTATTTATTTTAGGTATCGTATAAATGTAACAGAATAATGCCATATCAGGTCTTTATCGCATAAATTTCGTGTCGTTTTCGCTTTGAAAAACTTCAGTGAAGTTCAACATTTTGTTGAACTCGCGCCTGTGTGGAGTCTTTGTATGTGCAGCACTCCCTCTGAGTGCTGAAGCCTCGTGGTGCAGTAGTCGTAGTGTTGGGCCGCATATTCACGCAGCCAGGTTCTAATACTGGAAGGAATCTACTTTATTAAATTTATAAAATTGTCGTCGGTTGTATACACACATATACAGTAAGTGGGTTTGAAATGCTTTGAAATGGTTGGAGTATTCGATTCGTGGATAAAACTTGATTTTATATTTTACTTCTGCATCGATGGTTATTTTGTTCAGAACCATATCTTAGGTATGAGAAGGTGAAAAAAATTTTCTTAGGCCAACAGAAATTTAGTAAATCCTTGATCTGTTCTAAATTGGCAAAGGAAGAAAATTCGTTGTGGATTTTACATCTTCCACGCCGTTGGTAACCGAAGAACCTTTTACTGGTCATTTTCACGAGAGATTTTATATATTTATTGTTTTGAAATTAATTTTTAGATATTTTCCTGCCAGGGTGAACTATTACGAAAATCTGTCAATGGTCATCGAAAGATTTTTAAACCTATTTCGGACATAATTCAATTACGAGTAGCTCCGAATTCCCTGCAAGTCATTCGCTGAATTCGTTGGCAGCGACATTCATGTGCTGGGTTACATTGTAAAATTTTTAAGCTTTCTAAATGATGGTTCGTTGCTTTATTTTATAATAATATTATTTTATGCGTGTTGTTATGATGAACTGTTGTAGTAGAGCCGAATTTACTTGTTAAGGCGTCGTCGTTTCGGGCAGCCTTACTTTTCTCGGGCGATCTCCCAAATGCCAGTGAGAGCCACACGAACGAAGCTAAGTTCAGCAGGCGGGTTGGGATGAACAGCGTGAGCCTAAAAGCGGCCAGACTTCTCAGGAAATCATTGAAGTGTCACGGCAATGAAATTCCGGTCGTTGTTTATTGTCGTCCGCTGAGGTCGTCCGGCTGAAAAATTGGCGCCGATATTGGCGCGGCGGCACGCCGAACATTTGTAACTGCCCACTCGCGGCACTTCACTAGCATTCCTTTAATTACCGCTCCAGTCCTCATCGTCGGACCCTCCAGCCGACCCTGCCGCGTCTAATGGGTTGGGGGATGAAAAAGATCAACGAGAAGAAACAGAGGGGGCTTCGGATGCTGCGTATTATCCTCAAACCTAATTTTGGTTGGTACATATTTTCTCTATTTTCCTCGGTTATGTTTCGAGTATTCGTACTTATTTTTTGTGATCCCATATTTAGGTGAACCTAATTTTCATTTTTGCATGCTTCTTTTTCTCATCCGCATACATTCTCATGTGATATTTAATTTCTAGGTTTTGGATGTTCTCTGTTTCCTCCTCACATGTTTTTGGACAATGTATTTTTTCTCAATTTCGATGCTACCAATTGTCGCCACTTCTCTAAATTAGAAGATGCAGATTTTCTTAAATTTGAACGCTGCCTATTTTCTCTATATCTACTTTTGAATGTTGGCTATTTTTTCAGTTTAAGTTGAAGAATTGTTCTTTTTATGCACACTTGGTTGTATATGTTGCCTTTTCCATCAAGTTTAGATAGATGCTACTTATTTTCCACAACACTGATTTAAAGTTAAAAACTTTGCGTTTACTTTTGAGAGCCTCAAGATAAGTACACTGTTGGTTATCAAGATAAAGTTGTAACATTCAACATCAAGATCGATTCTTGATGTTGAATGTTACAACTTTATCTTAAACCTAAACTGCACTGTACGAATAGAAGATAAAATAAATAATTTTTTGCGTAAACTTGAGAATTTTAACCTTATTAGCAAGATATATATACAAACGACTCTTCGTGACTGGATCTGGCTTTGGAGTCTTGTATGGACTACCTAAGATTCATAAGCCAGATTTTAAAAATAAGTTTGCTTTCCGGACAATATTTGCCGCCTATCGCACACCTAGCTTTAATTTGTCAAGATTTTCAATCCCTATTTTGAATCCTTTCACTTGCAATGAATTTACTGTTGAGAATTCAAAATCTTTCGTTCAATTTAGTCACTGCAATACCTAATGCCGATAACTTTTATATGGTATCGTTTGACGTCAAGAATATTTTTACAAACGTTCCTTAGAAGGAAACAATTGAAATCATCTTAAACGGTTTGTTCGAAAGCATAGATCCTGTTCTGGGCCTCAGAAGGGCATTATTCGAGACTCTCCTTCTGCACTCCGTATTGAACTTATTTTTAACAATAAATTTTATCGACAGTTGAACGGGTTAGGAATGGGGCAACCACTTGACCCTTCTTTTTCCAGTTTTTTATTTCTTTTCATGAGCAACAATGGCTTAGTGATTGTCCTCCAGACTTCAAGCATTTTTTATACAAGCGATATGTAGATGATACCTTTTCATTGCTTCACGATCGGTCTCATTGCTCTCTTTTCCTTGATCATTTGAATTCTAAACTCCTAAATGTTAACTTTACTCTAGAAACTGAACAGAACGGTAGCATTTCTTTCTTGATTCTCTAATTACAAAAGAGAGTAATTATTTCTGTAGTTCAGTTTCTCGCAAATGAAGTGTCACCGGTCTTGGTACCAGTTTTTTTAGTTTTTGAACTTTCCGATTTAAAATAAACAGTATTAAAACACTATTGTCAGGGGCCTTCGCAGTTAGTTCTAGCTTTACCAATCTTTATCAGCAGTTTACTTTTTTTAAAAATTTTTCCATTCGAATGGTTTCAATGCGACTTTTTGAAGAAACTCTGAGAATTTTTTTCAATCGAATGTACTACCAAACTTCTACTGTTGCTACTGTAGGAAAGAAAGATTTGTTTGATATCCTCCCTTTTTCGGTCAGCAATCGGAAAAAATGAAGAAAGAATTGTATGTACGTTTATCCAAATATTTCAATCATATCTACTTTCATTTTGTACTTCTTAATAAATATCGAATTGGTTCCTTCTTCAACTACAAAGATAAACTTCCAAAAGGTATACTCTCTTCTGTAATTTATCAACACAGTTGCCCACAGTGTTCGTTGGAGTATGTGGGTTCTACCACTAGAGCCTTGCATATTCGCGTTGCAGAGCATGTCGGGAGAAGCCATCGCACGAACAGTCCTCTTGCTGCTCCTTCTCACTCAGCCATACGATCCCATGATGAAAGATGTAAACTTCCAATAAAATTAGACGATTTTGATATTTTAGCCGCTGCTTCAAACCCATTTGATCTGTGCATTGTGGAATCAATTTATATTTTACAACGAAAACCTCTTTTAAATGATTCCCAATCCGATTTTCGTTCGCAAATAGCTTAGCGATTTTATTAATTTTTGTTTTGTGTTTTACATACTTTTACATTTACCTTCGATTTCTTCCATTTTTTTATTTTTTTAGAGCAATTTGTTGAGAATGACATATTGAGTCAAAGGTTCAATTTTAGCTGCAAACCTTTGAATATGTTACGTGTCAAAGCCTTATTCCTGGCTATTATTTTCTTAGTTGATCTGATACAGTGCTATATCCCAGCGCTAAAGCTTTTCCGAGTAGATTTAGATGATAATTTATGAACTAATTTTGGCTGAAGTTCTCTATCGAATAATAAGAACAAAATCAACTGACTTATTATCATCTGATATTTACCAGTAAAGCGAAATAATGCACCTGCGACATCCTCTATCAATGGTAGATATGGGACATTTGGCTAACATGATGCATCGTCTTGTGAAGATTTGGTTGAGACGTGAGAATTAGCTCGCCCATCATACAATATGGTTAGCGTATGTATCATCCGTGCAAAGAAATCGTCGTAGAAAAGCTACTTTTTAAATAAACAAAAGCCAAAACTTCCCGGCGGCGAACTGAGTATTGCGTTACATGTTAGGTGAGAACGTCGATGGTTAACACTTTACGATGATATGAAACATTCATTAGAGTTGGCAACTCCTCTGCGATGGTGATGGTAGAAACCGAAAAGTTGCGTTTCAAACTTTGCGTTAGAAGCCTTCCAATTGATTGTGCAACCTTCTTAGGATTTGAGCTAAACAAAAATTTTATGTAATTATAAGATGAAGAAATCAATAAAAATGTTGTTTTTCCAAAGATGTTTTGAGTGACATTCAGAGTCACTCGAAAATGCTGTTTTTAACTCAATAATCAATTTGAGTTATCGAAGCACTAGGTTTGATAAGATATAAACACCACAGAATTCATTGAAACACTGCCAGTTCTCAATTCAAATCACCACGGCTGAACTAAGGAAAAAGGAAACAACGTAGGGAAAACCAATGCCGTTAGCTCATTGTACGAAGTAACATTTTGTGTTTCAGTCCAATATTTGTACACAAAGTGACGTCTCGTTGGATCTTAGGGACGTGCATCTCTTTTCCGATACGTGAAGAATCGGCAGAATGACTCGCTTGCTCCGATCATTGTATTCAGAGTGTGCTCTGGGAGACGTTGCGTACCAATTCATGCGGATTCTTGCGTTACCCATTCATGCGTATTTTTTTTCTTGCGCATAACGCAGTATTCAGACGCAACGCTGATTCTACTAAATGCAGAGTTGTGCTGCTATCAAATCTAGCTGAGAAAAAAGTAAAGGGAGCAATGTCTCACAATGAAGTTTCTTTACCTGGGCCTCAATTGAATGCCAAGTTGTTTACTACCTTAATGCTATTGAGATTCAACAAGTATCTAATGATTTTTGACCTTCAGAAGGCGTTTCTCCAAATGTGTCTCTGGCCAGAGGATACAAAGAAGTTGCTATTTTTGTGGTATAAGGATATTCGAAACGGTGATTTTTCAATTGTAACGTTCAAATTTCTACGGGTTCCTTTCGGACTGATATTCGCCCCATTCTTGTTGATGATGGCTCTATGTAAAATGCTCGTACTAGATGGTGCCGAGGGAATTAATGCAACCGTAAAAAATATGATGTACAATTTAGCTTACATAGATAACATCGCTTTTTCTTTCTCAAATATTGACGAGTGTTTCGAAGCCTTGCACGCAGCTGTTGACGTATTTAATTCTTATGGCTTCAATTTACAGCAGTTCACGACTAATAGTAACGATCTTCATGCTCAATTGGTAGCTTCTGGTCCGGCCGAGAACTCGAGAGTAAGCAAATTTCTGGAAATATTGTGGAACCGGGACGCATAGACTCCAGTCTCGCAGGATTTCCACACCACCCACCCCTCTCCCTCCACCTCCGTGTAGCTACATTCAGTTGCTATTCGCGCCAATTATTCAACTATGTAGTACTACTGAGGTTTATTACCCTATCTGTTCGTTATACAGATATTATTAATCACTGCATTATAAACACTACAAGTACTTAGTAAGGGGATAGTACATCGGAATATCAAAGTTAACCGGCATTAAATCATTATGATAAGTTATGACAACGACCGCTGGTGTTTGGAAATTCGACCCTCCATCTCGGCACTCAAGAACAGGCATTTTTAAACTTTTTTAACTCAACCTTAAACTAACTGAACTTGGCCTAACCTAACCCAACGTAACCTAACTTAACCTAACCTACTTAACCTAACTTAAGTTAACTTAACCTAACCTAAATTACCTTAACCTAACATTTCTGTAGCTGCTCGGAGGTGGAGGGAGAGGGGTGGGCGGGGTAGAAATCCTGCGATATTGGAGTCTGTGCAACCGGGACACTGACGAAATTTCTACTAAGGCCCCTAAGTTGGAAGAATCGGCCAATACGAAGAGAACCATATTTTATCATCCCTGAATTCAAATTTTGACCCTGCTGGCTTTGTTTTGCCCACGTTGAACAGAGCAAAATTATTTCTCCATGAACTTTAAATGAACTCTGCCTTGTCCTGGGATAATAAATTGGATGCATCCTCCGTGAAAACGTGGAGAAAAATAGCTAGGCAGGTTAATGGCTTGGTAGAGTTAACGTTGCCGCACAGTTTGGGAGATTACGCGAGTTCCATTGCTTTGTTCGTGTTCGTGGATGCCAGCAAGGATTTCTATGGATGTGTGGCCTATTTGATGGACAAAGTGTCAGGAAAACTAAATTTTCTCGTAGGGAAAAATAAGTTGATTGGTGCCACTCTAAAAATTACATCTATTCCTATACTAAAGCTTCTTTCCGTTAATTACGGGGTTACCGAAGCATTCGAAATCTATAGAGACCTCACTAATGCTCATTGTAAAGTTAGTATTAATGAATTTCGGCTCTACTCAGATTCTATGATAGCATTGAACTGATTGAACTCAAAGACTCTGAAGCTTGGGAAGATTGAGCGCAAGGGCTCATTGATAAACAGTGCGTTAGACTCGATCGCGCGCGCATGCGAGATTCACGCCGTAAAATTTTATCACGTTCAGGGGTCTAGTAACCCGGCCGATGGTCAGACCCGGTGCGTCTTAAGCAAGTTGTTAGCTCAGTCTACGTACTTGACGGGCCCTAATGTAGAGTCATTAAATGGCTATCCCTTTCTACGTATTCCCGATCAGTCTCAGGAGCCTTTGCTGTCAAATGAAGTATTTGTTAATGTTGTCGGTATGAGTCGGATAAGACCAATTCCTGATTTTGGAAAACTTTCTTTATTCGCGAAATGTAGCAGAGTGAATCGTTATGTTCGCTAGTACATTTTTAAATTGAAGAAGACGGTTAATGAAAAGTATCCTGAGTATTTTACCGACGTGTGTTCTCAAGAATGCTCGTACGAAAATACTTGCAAGTTTTTGCAATTTTTGTAAAGCAAACCCCCGAGGCCGGTACCGTGACTCAGTTGAATTTGTTTGTAGACGAGCATGGCCTAATCCGAGTGCGGGGAAAGTTTCAAAATTTGAATGCCTCTCATACCACCAAATACCCAATCTTGATGCATAAAAGTTGTCCTCTAACTAAATCTTTAATATTAGATTACCATGTGAAAATGCGTCATGCCGGCGTGTACAAGATCCTTACTGCTCTCAGTGACCAATTTTGGATCCAGTGTGCCTTCAGTGTTGTGAAAAAAGTTGTTGGTGCATGCCTGGTGTGCAAGAGGGTCCATGGACGTGCTGTCAAAATTAATCAAAACTCTTATTGGGACTTTAGGATTAATCCACCAGAAATTCCGTTTAGAGAAATAGCTTTAGATCACATTGGTCCGTTCCATGTAGAGCTAGGAACCTGGTGGTAGCAATAAGGCTTACATTTTAATCATAACATGTATGTGGTCACGGGCTGTGAATCTCCTCCCAAGTCAAAATATTGACAACGAAGAGTTCCTGAGGTCACTACAGAGTCATATATTTAGTTACGGCATTCCTCAACGAATTTATTAGCGATAATGGTTCCCCTATTCCCTCCTCTATCAACTTGATTTCTTAGCACCTAAATGACAGTTCTGTGAAGACGTTTTTAACGGAACGGGGTGTAAATTCTTGAATTTCTTTCCTTATCCTCCTAATGCCAGTTGCTTGGGTGGCGTTGTGGAATCTTTATTTAAGTAAGTAAAGAACTTAATCTACTCGTCAATTTCAAAAACTAGACTACCTTACGAACACTTTCAGCTGCTGGCAGCAGAGACCAAAATGCTAATTGGCAAACGGCCGATAGCCTTCAAGGCTTCTTTAAGGCAAAACTTTGAACAAGACGCTGCACTGACTCCTGAAATGTTGAGAAAGGGGGATGACGTTCCCTGCATCGCGGTCATTCCCCAATTGAGTTGCGAAGATAAAAATATTAATGACTCTTCTTTTACAGGGGATCGCTTTGCTCATAGTGACCTTTGAAAAATTGAAGCGTGTAAAGTCTAGGTTACGGGAGTGTTAGTGGGGTGAATTTCTACAAAATCTTAGAGATGCTGCTTCCTCTAAACCTGGTATTTACGCCCCTAGATCACATTTTGAGCTGAACATTGGCGATTTAATTCTGGTAAGGAATAGGTTTACCAAGCCTTATTTCTATCCTCAAGGTTTCATTGAGGCTCTTGAGAAGAACGATTTGGGCGAAGTAGTCGCTGTTACCATTCGCAAGGCAAATGGGAAAACTATCCGTCGTCATGTGACTGACGTGATCTTTCTTGAGAGGTGCGCCAATATGAGTGAGAGAGCAGCTTAGAAGAGTAGCTCTTCTCGGAATAGTAGGCCGGCTCACAGAGCAGCGCAGATCTGTGTAGAGCGCAACATTAAATTAGCCAGAGATGGTCGGTCTTGAAAATTTGAATGAGGAGCAGATTCCAGCGGCCGGGCCCAGTGTACAAAATTCTAGTGGAAACTGGCGGGTCCATGTTTTATCCGTTTTACCGGCTGGCTGACAAACCTAACCGAAAACCGAAGAAGACGTACCTGCTTCCCGAGACTGGTGGGGCAGTTAGAATACAGCCTCCATTCAGCACTAATCTTTCTCCGCTGGTGACTCTTCAGCCCTGCTTGTTATTTGAGCCTCAGCCAATGGTTACTGCGTTTTGAACGACTACCTGTGAACGTTGCCACTCTCATCACTATGAGTCCGAGCCATCCAAACGAGGAAGGCGTGGATCTACTAACTGGGGCCTTTCGAAGGTCTGCCGAGGATTCTACTTCATAATCCTGAATTTCGATAAGGTGAGGCTATCTGCCAATGAACTCTTGATCTCGCCCCTTGCCATCTTATTTAGAGCGAATGATCCCATAGAACTGGACCGTAATTTTGTTTCCACCATATTTTGTGCAAAAGGTACTATAATTACTATTATTACTAAAATTATCATCCATATCATTCTTATCATTCATACTATGCTTATGCTTAATTCTAAGTTCTTTTTCTTCTTCTTCACAAGTTCAAATGTTGTGAGCCTGGCGTGGATGTGGAGAGCTGGATCTTTTATCTATTAATAAAGAAAAAAAATTACGCGGAAAGGAGAAACCTTTCTTCGTTAAATAATAAATCAACTTGTTATTTCACCATTAACTTATTCCTAGTCATTGAAAGGCACAGAAACTGCCCAGTAGAAATTAATTCTTGCAGAGCTTGTTAAAGCTAGAGTCAATTTACATTCATTTTTTGTATGGTCACACGGAGCGAGTGACACGCAGCCCTCTCCAGAAGAATCAAAAATTTTCTGTTCAACGCACTCTGTGAAAATTTGCTCTAGCGCCTGAAATGTTTTTTTTTTTCTTTTTGGATGTACGGTATTCTGGCAGTCATTATTAATGTTCAGCTTCTGTAGCAGTTTTCAAAACCAATTGCTAAAAACCACCTCAATGGAGCGCCGAAACAGATCGAAAACAAAACTAAACAATGTTAAAGCATAAAATGCACAAAAGAAACTGACTTCATGATTGTACTAGATTCTGGTTATAATAAATAATACACAGCATCCAGTACACAAAAATTACGAACAACAATAATGATAAACAGCAGCTCGATCTGAGCGCGTGACCACTGACTTGACAGGCCGTTTAAAACTCTGAGGTGAACTAAAAACACGTGCTGCTTGAGTTGATCATCGCTTGATTCTGGCACGTATTGCAATGAAGGGGCTCTAAAAATTTCCGAAATTTGAGTAAAGGCTAAAAGTTATCAATTTGGCTCCAAAAAAATTGATGTGCGAACAAGTGACAGCAATTAACTCGGAAGCTGTGTACGTTAAAATTAAAGCAATGATTTCATGTAATTCTTTTTTCAAATCCTTAGCATTATTTCATGTTATTGCTCCTACTTTAATCCCAATCTTTGTTCTAGTATATTTTGTTTTTGTTCCAAAGCTGTAATTTCAATGCGTTACTCGTGCCTTGTATAAATTCAAATAAATTGATGAAATTCATTGAAGCCCTTCTCTCGAAATATGTAAATAACGAATTGGTCTGTGTTAAGCTCATGATGGGGTGCAATCCTTGCCCTAAAATATCTCTGTAGTTCACTGTTTTTTTTCAAGTCGTATCCCTCGTGTTCTACACCCACCGAGTCGTATCCCTATTCGTGCAGATATTCTCTTCAACAAATCCAAAATTCAAGTAAATTAATCCGAAGAAACGTGGATTCTGTAGCGTTAATTCACCAAAATCAATAACAATATCAAAGCACAGCTCTACGGTTGTTCAATGGGAATGATGCCCTTACCTTCATGAGAATGGGCCCTTCAGAACCCATCGTACTAGGCAGTAGACCTCATCAACATGACTGCTGTCTCCGCGTGTCTTCTTCCCTGGGAATTGGCTCTTTGATCTTAGTGTTATTATGTTCAAAACTCATAGTATTTTTTTAGAGCCATCATTGAAAGGAAGGCAGGGGCATTTTCTACTAGTAAGTTCAAGCAGAGCACACGTGCTACGTGAGAGGTCTGATGCTTTTGCCAAATATCAGAACCCTATCCATTCTATGGCAGCTCCTTCATATGATGATCAGATCTTTCAAATGGGACGTATTGATTAGCGACATTCTCAGTGACGTGAAATATTCATTTACCTCTAAAGTTACTTCAGTTTGTAAATAAAAGATCTTTTACTTCCTATACACTTAATGAAATGAAAAGGAGAGTACATCTCACGAGTTATGCTTTGAAATAAAGTCATCTTTTGTTAGTGTTAACCGTTTACCCACTATATGAAAATAAGCATAAATTTACTTCACCACTTCAGCTATGTCATTCCTGCGAAGAAAACTTGCGCCAATAGACTAAGGAAAAATGAACTAAAATTCGGTATTTCAATGGTATGGCATGGACCACGAGACCATGTCACAGACTGTTCCTTCTGCCCTACTGATGTTGTTGGTTTATTCTGGTAAATCACGTCAGCTTATTCCACACCCTAGTCTAGTTTCAGCAATCAGACCCGTGCTCCATTCAGATGATGTTCCAAAACCTATCTTCAATCAACTTGCTTCTCTTAACTCTGACTGCGAATGTGATGCTGGGTTGACAGAGGGGTTAACTAACAGAAACAGTGACTCGATTTTCAAGGCGTATCAACACAATTCGCAAACATTTGCCCGTGCGCAACTCATCGATTTAGTTCGAGGTCAGGGTTTGTCAAAAAAGCTGTCAGAATTCCCGGCTCCACGATTAAAAGATAAAAACTTGCTGGGAATGGACGCAAAGGTAACATTCTATCACAGCAGAGAAGATAACCTCTTACAGGTCTGTGATTCTAACTTTTAACTTCGTCTAGTGTCGCGATATTCTTGGATTAGTAACCGCGATGGGAGCTACAGGTCATGATCCGAAAAAGTGGCGCTTCTTTATAGGTAGCTCTAAGCGGAGTCTGAAATGTTTTTTATTGCAAATAGGCAACATCTTTGGCGCAAAACCTATAGGACACTCACTACACCTGGAAAAAACACGAACACATCGAAACAGTATTGGAGCTCCTCAAATATGAAGAACACAAATGTACCATTTTTGTTGATCTAAAAATGGTCAAGTTTTTGTTAGGACAGCAAAGTGGCTACGCAAAATTTCCTTACTTTATGTGCCTCTGAGACAGCAGAGCCAACGACAGACACCGGATTCAGAAGGAATAGCCAGTTAGGGAAAGCTACACAATTGGGGAAAAGAATATCATTCATGAATCACTAGTGGAACGTAAAAACATTGTTTTCCCGCATCTTCAAATCAAGCTAGGCCTTATGATACAGTTCATCAAGGCGCACAATGCCGAAATTGACTGTTTCAAGTATTTGTGAGACGCATTCCCCGTTGTTTCGAGAGAAAACCTCAAAACTGACATTTTTGACGGCTCTCAAATTAGGAAGTTGATTAAAGATCAAGCTTTCACTCAATCTATGACTGTTGAGAAAAAAGCACGGGAGCATTCGTTTCTGTCGTAAGGAACTTTCTTGGCAACAGGAAATCAAAGGAATGTAAAGAACAAGTTGAATATTTAATGGGAAAGTTCCAGGTGTTAGGTTGCAATATGAGCATTAAGACGCATTTTTTGAACAGTCATATTGAATCACTTCCGGCCATTCGACGGTTCATCAAATGCAAGTTTCTACCTGAACAAATCTGTCATTCTTCGCAAAAGGAACTGATGAATCCACAATACGTCAGTGAAAGGAACAATGAATTAATTTTGCATGTTTGTAACGGGGTTTGAATTACATTCATATGAACTGGTTTAGCATTTTATCAGTAGGATCTGGAGGTCTTCAAATATTGCCAGTAGTAAATGGGAGGTAACCAATTACATGAAAACATGACCCGATAGAAAATAACTCATACCATATTTAAAATCAGTGACCTCAATTTACCCATGACCAGGTTTCCCAGTGTATGGAACTGAACAAAGGTAGAATTTTGTTCCCCAATGTTACTGTCATGATATTTCCTGGGAAGCACAACATTACAGTGAGTGGAAAAAAAAGTAAGAATTAAGAAAAAAATTTGCCTCGGGCTGAATCTGTGGAACGCAAGCGAGCATATCACCGCGGTACAGTGAGTGTTTCGACTCGAGTCCCCTCTGCATGATCTTTGACCAAAGTCTCAGTTACGAGCCTATGTATACACTAAGAAACGAGAATATTTTGACAGTATCTAGGAACTCTAATCAGTTAACAGATGTAGCAAACTCAAATTTTATCCGCAAATAGCTCAAACTAAAGGATTTCGACCAGGTAAGTAGCACGTAGGCCAGCCAAGTCGGCAGATAAACTTTCATTGTACTCGTAAGATGAGCCTGTGCAACGATGTAAAATATTTGAAAACCAAGTCTCTGCTTCACAGTTACGATGGAGAGTACCAATACTACTGCTACCAAATAGGCATCCCATTTTTACACAGGAAAGGATCTAGCTTATGTTGCGTTCTGTTCGCATAGTTTGCGTTGTTACACTCTGGTGCAACAGCGAAAAAAATCTGTCCGTACACCGATACACTTTTGTGTGTGTGTGTCAAGCTTGTCCTAAAACTGACACAAAAAAAGGCGTCATCACGGTATCCCGACATTCATTTATGGGGATGGAACAGTACTGTAGTCATAGACGTGCCAGCCATGACTCGTGGTCTAAGTCTTGGGTATTTCATAAGACAGTTACACTTTCTCAGACTAGATAGACGCGCAGATAGACTGTTAAATTTAAAAATATGCGTGAAAATGCGAATGTTAAGAAGTTTCTCAAAAGAGTGAAATTTCGTTTAAAAATTTTAAGGAGCCCAGCTTTAATTGAAAATTTTCCAACTTTGAAATTTAAGTGCGTGAATTATCTTTTCCAATTACTGGAAGAAGTGGTTTAGGGAGATGCATGCAGATGTACTAATATTTTTTTGAATAAAGGCTTGACACATTCTGATCTGCTGAATTCTTAGGAAATATGCGTGTTTGAACGTAATTTAATTTTATTTCTAAGATCATCTGTCACTGAAACGTTAAAATCGAGTAACTTGTGTGTGCTAGGTTCAATACCTCATGCAAGCTGCACGATTTACACGGCAGAACTCAAGCATTACAATGCGAGCTCAACTGCATTTTCGCTTCATTCTAGCGAGAACAAAGCATCGATAACAAAAACTAATACGCTTTTTCATCTACAAGTTATATATTTGCACTCCGTTAGAGCAATGCACGTTCAAAACTCAGGTAAACCTCTCGTGTGAAATTAAAATTAACTTCGGCATAATATGTTTTGTTTGAAGATTTTGCTGTTCTGATGAAATAAAAACAGCTATTATTTCATTCAGGAATTTTGAGTTCTCCCTATGATAACCTTTACGCTGTATATTTTACATATCATCTTCAACTGTCCCTAGCTTGGTGGTATTGCACTTTCAAATTCACACTATACGCTGCATGTACGGTAAACATGAAATATATTGTACCACCTCAGTAATAAACACCCAAAATCAAACTTAGGGACCTCTTTTTCAGTCGATGTACTAAAATTGGGTGCCATTTCTCTACCTCAAATTACAGTGTTATTTTAGTTTGTATTAAATCACAATTTTTCTACTTCTCTTCCCACTTTTCTGCATCAGTGACTTTTACGTCAATAAAGTAATTATCTCCATAAAATGATTTCTATGCATTTTCATGCTGAATATAGTTTTTCATCTATAAATTTTTTTCAATTCCTATTTCTAAGACCTCAAAATAAAATAAAAAACTTTGGGGCACCCATTTTTTAGGGTGTAAAGTCGGAGTACCACTCATCCAGGTGTAAATTAAAGCGTCCTAAATCTTCAGGTGATCCATTATTTCAAAGCTTTTAGCTTAATTATTGAAGAAATTAATTTAAGTGAAATGATGCCTTCATGTTCAAATGATTATCATTTACTTCACACATTTCGATGAAGATTTCGATCAGTGATCAAGACGCAAATTTTTCAGACCCGTATTATATGCGTGCCAAACTTCACAGATTTAAAAAAAATTACAAAACTTATTCGAATCAGTCTCATTGCGGTGCTAAGCTTGAATGCAATTTTACTTTATATTTGACCTATTTTATCTCTTTAGTAATATGCACTTGAAACAAGTGAGCAGCAAATATTTTTTGGCCATATACATTAGAACCACATCTTGAAAAATTGCTAGAACGTGTTCAGCTGCTTTTGCTAATTATGTTATACAAAACTACACACTGGGGTTCATATTATTTAGAACTTCGGTTTGTGTTTCGACTATTCGCATAATACATTTCGGAAAATAATTATGATGGGTAATGGTATACATAATTTGCTTATCACTGCAATCAATTTTGTCTGAAAAACGGGATTGTGCGCAATAAAAACTCCCTAAGGTCGGCAGAAAGGATGTCGTCCTTCATCATAATAACGCCCGACCTCACATGTCCAGAAAAACTTTAAATCTCTTCCAAGAGTTAAGTTGGGAGACATTCGTATGATGGCTATGATTAATCGGTGAAGCAGCCGTAGAGGAATAATAAGTAATAACTAACTAAACATCTGAATACAATGACGCTTAGTAAAATTGACTTATTTTTCACAATTAGCGTAGAAAGTTTTGATCCTATTTAAAAATATTTAATGTGTTGTATGATACAAATCCCAGAATGCGCGAGGTAATGTTAGTATTTTGAGTAATCATTGAACTTTGTTCAAATGAGCAAGTTATCTATTTAAACAAAATTATGCAAAATAAGTAATCATTCTAAGGTAAGAACTATATAGCTACGTTCGGTGATACCGGTGATAATTCAAAATTTTCAATTAAAGAGCTACGGATATGATCATGACTTGAAAAGAGACGTCACCTGTGAGAGAGAGCCAACAGCGGGTTCTTCGAAAAAAATAACTTCTCGTACTAACTCTTTTGTGAAAAAATGATACCAAAAATGTAGCAAAATGAGACAATTTAGCTGGTGAAACTTGTGCAACTAGGTATATTCTAATTATGTAAAGACATGGTAGGTTAACAGGAGTGGCAGAAAGTAAGTCAGAAGTGAAGGGACTGCGGTGGCGGGAGTGACAGAGAGCAGGCCAGAAGTGAAGGGACTGCGGTGGCGAGAGTGGCAGAGAGCAGGCCAGAAGTGAAGGGACTGCGGTGGCGAGAGTGGCAGAGAGCAGGCCAGAAGTGAAGGGACTGCGGTGGCGGGAGTGGCAGAGAGCAGGCCAGAAGTGAAGGGACTGCGGTGGCGGGAGTGGCAGAGAGCAGCCAGATTTCAAAGCCTGCTGCACCCTGAGATCGCCTCCATCGCTGCGGCCGAGGCCCTACAATAGTCCCCAATGAGAGCTGTTGACCTGCGTAGTTGCCCCATTCGCCCAATAACATGTGTCGACCACAATTTCCATAATTTCAAACGTTTACTTCGTGCTGACATCAGCAGGAGAGCCAAGGCAAAAGGATTATCTTGATTACCGTGCGGCAGGTCTTCAGAAGAATTCACAAAGAGTTTCATGAGATGTCAACTCCATAATAATAGACAAGTGAAATTGGAATTGTGATATTGGAGTAGTAACGTAGCGCGATTTACTCAAAGGAATTGGAAGAACACTGAATGAAGCTTTCAAAAGGTTATCACATGGATTTAGATGACGAAATTGCTAACTCGAATCATAATTTGAATGATTTGAAAACCTAGAAAAAAATGATGAGTTCATAATTATTTTGCGAGGGTGTTTGAGACCGACACTTTATTGGAGTTTGAATGATACACAGACGCAATTCCGTTAATTACCCATACAGTGGGGAAGCATAAAATCGAATTCAATGATTGTGCTATCCGTAGGTTGTCCTGACAAGAACCATGAGTTGTGAACGCCATATTTTCAAATCGAAATAGATTTAAATGTAAGTCCCCTTCAATTATACACAATAAAAAGCGTTGTCGTAGTTTTCAGCTTTTCTATGATTGAAAAAGAAACGCTGTCAGGATGGACAACACATTCCAAAATTATTTTTACTCAGATCATGCGATACATGACAGTAAAGGAATACAGGAAAATTAACTACTTTACAAAATTTAAATAAAATGTTTGGAGCCATGTATTCTACTTTTGGTTATTAATGTACTTGTTCTTCTTAGTTTAGGGATCAAATTGACATGAGTAAGTTGAGAGCTTACTGCAGGTTTGTTTGAAAGTATTTTTACACTTGCAGCTCTAACATTTACTTATTGTTCTTTTTGCTAGGCTGCGACACTGAAATTCGGGCTTGACTATACTTGCATTACTCTGATAAGGAAAATGTTAATCAATTCATATATTCGAAAAATACAAGAATGATCGTAGAAGTTTGATATCCCGTAATCCAGCAATTTATCTGATGGGCGCAGTTTTGCGCGATGTTGACACTTCCTCGCCTGCATCTAGCAGAATTGAAGAGTGTAAAAAATCCCACCCGCAGTGCGAGCGCGCGCAAAACTTTACAGAGGCTTCATTCGTTTCGATAATATGAACAATTTACATTACTTCAAATGTACCCAAGAAATACTTCCACGTTGTGTTTGAATGAATGCCTAGGTACAAGATTAAACTGTTCAAAAATTAGCGCGTTCAGACAAATATAATTTCAAAGCAAGCACTCGGCGTTTCAATTCAACAGTTGGTAAGTGATACTCAATGGGTTTTCATTAAAAAATAGCTACATTCACATGAAGCTAGGGAAGGATTTCGTACATGAAGGAAAGGAGCAGGGTACTTATTACACTAATGAACTTCGGATGCGTAGCATGACTCATAAACTGCAAAAACGTACTGTACCCGAATACATTTTGCAAGATTACAGAATTCTCAATGCATGGCTTTTCCAATGTGAATGTATGAATATTGAGCGTACACCTCAAAACATAGATTAAAATGCTTTTATAAAGGGTTTGAAGCAACCAATAAATTAACTTTTCATGTTGCACGTCTAATAATTTTGAGCCTAATTTTTTCAGAGCGCTTCTGATAACCTCAAAATTCTTGTATAACGTTAATAATCGTCAGCCGAACAGCGAGGGTTCAGATGTTCGTGTTCAGAAAATTAATTAATAGCAATGTAGGATATTATAGCTTTATCGAATAAACTCCTTATAATATCCATGGAAAATGTCATGGTTTTATCGGGTAAATAAGTAGGTGCTACTTATTTACCCGATAAGTCATGAAAAGTAGCACCTATTGGGAAAAGTCATGTTTTACTGTGTTGGTAATTAATAGTATTAGCCTCAAATGTTTCTCGTTTTAATGTGTAAATACGCATACCTAGCGATGGAAAATATTCTTATTTTCTCACCAAATAACTAGCATTAGCCCACAAAATTGAGGTCGATTTAGTGAATAAATTATACGCACTAGTTTTAGAAAATATTCTTATCTGAGATGAAAATATTAAAGTTTTATCAAAGGGTTGTTTGAGAGGTAAAGCAAAATATATCTACTGACCTTCCAAAGTTAACGCAGCTCGAAAGTACATACGAGTATAAGCCCGCGTATAAGTCTCAAGATCGTCAGTAAGTTAGGTCGTCACACCAATAAACCATCGGCTAGGAGACGATTTCTGATTTTAAATTAGGTAACAGGCTTTTATTCCCACCAATAATCCCCAGGTAGTGATGCTAATTCGTATAATATTTTACAAGATATAATTTTTTTCCTAGAAACTGTCTAGTTAAATTCTAGTATTAAAGTAATTTCAAGAAGCACAAAAATGAAGTGAAAGCTGTCTGTTTAGCCTCGTTCTTAGAAGTCGATGACCGACCTTCGGAAGAGTAGAAAAACTGAGCGCTCAGCCTTTCACGCTTCATTGCTCCTTGTAATTACATTTTTCGCTAGAGAAATGCTACCCTGCGTTGCCCAAAATCATTTTATTATATATTAATTGATTTTGAGCTAAACAGTGGAGCTATATAATAAATGACTCTATACCCACCGTTAAACTTTAAATGATTTGCATCAGCATCAAAATCTGAGGCCACATTTGATTGTTTTTATAGTAGAAGATTTTGTTCGAATGAAAAACTTATTCGGCGATTTAATTTCATAGCTTAAGATAAATGTGAAATGCAACTGTGTGAGTTTTGGGAATGAGGAACCAAGAATACTACAGAAAAGTTATCGTTAATAAACAGAGAAAATTACTAAAACTTTTTAGTATATATGTCGTATTCAGCATTAGAAGGTCGTATGCTGGCATGCAGGGCCATTTCAAAGTGATTTCTTGTTTGCAAAGGAAGAAGTTTCAGTGAACAAAACGTGAATCATTTACTGAGATTGAGCATTCACACGGGAAAGCGTTTTCATGTTTTAGAAAAGTGTCAAAACATTAAGAATTCCAATTTCTTTTTGAGGCTGATGGTTTGCTTTTGGAGAAAAGGTGTAAACATCTTTTTGAAAAAATGATTCTTACTCTCTAAAAGCAGATCAGCGGCGGAAAGGCAATCGCTGATTTCCATAGACAAATCCACGACTCTACTTTTGCCGCATCTGCTAAGATCTGATCTTCGCTGTGATCTCAGTAACTTGAACAAGCAAGTAGCTATTGTCCTAAACCGTCTACTATCTAGCAAATTCCTTAGCGTAAGCTGGAGTCGAGTGATCTGATCAGAGTTAAATGCTACGTCTCTCATCCTCATTGCGATGCACCGTGATGTAGCGTTGAACAATGCGTCATCTGGTGTAAATCGCTCCGCACAACTCTGCACGCCGCTATCCATCCTTCGGTAAGCATTTAAATGAGCCACGCTGTTGCTGTGCGCTTCTGAAAAACGTATCAATGCACAGCGATGTCAAATGACGCTGCACATCACGACGATCCCCATCCAAGCGACATTTGTCTCCACATCCCTGTAGCACTACACACCTGAACTTTCACTGAACCGTGTTCAACTCGTGATGGAAAATACATAATATTGCACACGCAAATGTCTAGGCCTCGATGCTGCAAAGTTACTCTATAGCAGGAAGCCGATTTGTGGTGGGTTATTGTCGGAAACTCTTACCAGAGAAGTAGAAATTGATAAAATATTAATTATTATCCCTGATATTGCTGAAATTTGTTTAAAGTCAGGATAATTTTCTCAGACGCCGTTTTAAGTTCATAAGAACGAAACACCCAATTGAAAATCAAGGATGGATCGCCGGTGGATTAAGGACGTGGTGGTCGATTATGTACGATTTATAGGCTGGTCGGCCTGCTCTGCCTTAACACTCCCTCTACGCGCTCCAAACTATGCGTGGTCGAGCTCGGACGTGAAATTCGTAGTTGGCCATGAATGATTTGAAGGCGCAAAATTTTCAGTTGGTGACGGCCGTAACATTTGAAAGCTGCCATCCGTGGTTTACAGCCTTCCAAATGTATGCTGCCG
>JACJUY010000106.1:320222-343330 GCA_014220935.1 Platorchestia sp. MABIK | reverse complement strand
GCTGTTTTGAAACTTGAGCAGTGGTATTCATATTAAAGTACTCTGGATAGATTACTGAACAAGTTTACAGAACAGTTCACATTCACTTGATTCATTTGCAAGTTATATTCATGAACATTGGAAGCTTGAAGAACAAAAAATTATTTGTGTGAACTTATTTCAAGTCGTTTTAGTGGAGAGTTTGGTAAATAAAAATATAGGCAATCAGCTATGTACCACGCTATGTTAATAGAAGATTATGTTAGTAGATGCACAATGGCTCTTTCCTCATGATTTGTTACATCTCTACATTTACGATTTTTCTGGCCTAATTATTTTTGGCTTATAAACAGAATTGAATGAGCTATATTGTTTTTTAATATCGTTTTTGAGTTGAGATAATTGGAGTACAAAATTATTTATATAATGCTCATGGTATCTTGTGTGGGGACACATGTTGGCATGAAACGATGTCCTCTAAATGGTCCCTTCATTATCCCCTCTCCTGATTATGCCGTTGTTGTATTATGGGAGGCGTAATTGCATTCTGTAAATAAAAACAATTATAACTTTTCTGTAAGATTCTTTAATGAAAAATAAATTTAATATAACTCATGTGTTATAGAGCGGCTGCAAAGACTTTTTCCAAATGTATTGATGACATAATAAGTTACTTATTTTTACCATGTGAGTAAGTGTAATTATATGCTGAATGCTGACCCTATATTGATGTCACAATAAGTTACATAGTTTAACGATATTAACAAGTGCAAATGCACTTGTGCTGCCGTCCGTGGTTTAATCGCTTAATAACCCCTAAAGTCAGGATAATTCACTACCTGCATTGAACAAAAAATAAGACCAATATGTTTTTTACAGAGCTTTGTATCAGTGTCAACAAGAATAGAGAAAAACGCTGGTGATAACCAAAACTCTGAGTTTATAATGAAAAATCGATTGCTGTAAATATGTATCATGGCCAAAAAATAGCGCCTCGTTGTTTGACTCTTGCACTTTTGGGACTAAGCACTCCTACAGGGTCCAAGAGAGATGCGCATTTGTGTCATTTTATATTGCAATTATTGTTTTGCCTTTTCATGATGGACATTTTCATTCATTTTTTTACGTCCATGTCAGCTCGTCTTTCTGTCTTCAACTGTTCTCTTGTTTGACTTATTTTTCAAGATTTGTAATTCTGAGCATTGAGTCCTGGCGCAACAGTGCACCCTATCTATCATTTACGGGTATGGTTTGTTGTAAATACTTTTTTGATAATAAAGTGTCTTTTTGATAAAATACTTTTTTGGATAATTGCGCTAGCTAATTGTGCTCTAGTTTTTTCTGTAAAACCGCATTAGTAATGCAGGGAAATTCTTTTTTGCTATACTCTGCCTTTATTTTCCATTTGGTTTTCTAATGAAATATTTTTCAGTGTTTGAACTTGTTGTATAAAATGCGGTTCAGCATCCAGTCAATAAACAAGCACATTCAGTCAATTTTAAGTGCCTACGTATGTCATTTATAAATGATGCATTTTTTTTGCAAAAATTTTTTTTTGCTGGTTCATTGGTCACCCAGCTGAGGTAGGGTATTGAAAACTTACATTGTTACTCTAATTCCATTTGTTATGTTCTTTAATGATATTTAAAATGTTCCCTGCAGGAAAATCATTTCTATAATGTCTAGAAATTTAAGAGATCTATAAAGAACACTATATATATTTTGTAAGAAATAGAGAAGAAGTACTTTAAAAACATTTACTCTGAATGTTTCGAGGCTAGGCTCATTCTCAACAAAAAAGTCTGCAATTAAAATGATAAACAAGTCAGTACACCCAAAATTACAGAAGCGCAGAATATAAACGCGAAAAACAAACAAATAAACAAACAAACAAAAAATATAATTAATAATTTATCGGTTGACTATTTTCAGAGGGTATGCACTCTGCATTTCGTTGAGAGATGGTTTGAGTTTATGAATGAATAACGATTCTAAAATACGTAAGTCTAAGTTGGCGGTATATGTATCTAATATTTTAAATTTGCTTATATCAATAATCTGTTCACAGGAATCATTGCTACAATGTTGTCTGATACTAGAATGAGGAGGAGAGGTAAGCAAGCGATCAGTACGATGACTTCGACCTGCATGTTCAGCAACCCTGACGTAAAGTGCTCGGTGGGTGGAACCCACATACTGCGATGCGCAATGCGCACAACTGAAATTATAGACGAGGGAAGATCGCATGCCTGTCGGGAGCACATCTTTAAATCTAAAAAATGATCCAATGGTGCGCTTGTTAACTAAAATAACACGAAAGGAAATTTCCGGAAAAAATTTAGTCAAGAGCATTAAAAGGTCTTTTCTCAACTTTTCCGATTGATATCCAAAATATGGCAACACACAATAACTAAATAACTAATACACAATAACTAAAATATAATGTACATTGTACATAAGTGTTGAAAGGGCACTCTGTACACTTGAGTTGATATATATCTGTATATTAAGAAAAAATAAAATATAATATATTTTGTTGGTTTATTTCTTGACGCATATATATATCAAGAATAATATGTACATATATAAAGGGAGTTGTGTAATTGGATGGACATATTTTTACCAAATACAGAAAAGCGCAAAATGAAACGATTTTCATGAGTGACAAACACCTCAAAACTTGTTTTCGAGAAATGATGGCCTGAAATAATTTTAGATTCCCGTTAGAATGGGCTTGACATGCAGACAATGAGTAAAATCTAACTTATTTGGCGCGTGCTTCAGGCTATTCCTGCGGGAATTTATAATTATTTCAGGTCATCATTTCTCGAAAACAAGGAAGTTTTGAGGTTTTTGCCACTCATGAAAATCGTTTCATTTTGCGTTTATCTGTAAATGGTTAAAATACGTGCATCGCATCACACAACACCTTGTAGGTACCGGGTGTCCCACAAAAATGTCTTTTTAACTTATTAAATCTCTTCTTTAAATTAACATATTTGAAATGTCTTTTCTTTCACAATGCAATGAATTTTGTTCCCTTTTCGGATAATTTACGTTTTTGAAAATCGTTTAATAACCACTTTACAGTGATCGATTTACTGGAACAGGTGGAAAGACTAATTTTTCAAAAGAAAAGTTTTCAAAACAATACTGGTGTTCTTCATTTTTCAGTACATTACTTACTTCTTTACTTCATCATTTGAAGACACCTAAAATGCAGCTCACTAACGATCAAAGAATTTTCATCGTATTAGAACATGAAGCAACGAAAAAGTGTGACAAGGTTAGAGTAGCGTTTGAAATATTCTTAATTTTCTAACTGTGCGAAACAAAGTTTTCTTATCGGATAAGTACCTTTCCGGGAATTTTTCATTAATTGCTCTTCGAACTTTTTTACAGTTTTTCGTTGCTTCATATTCCAATACGATGAAAATTCTTTGATCGTTAGTGAACTGCAATTTAGGTCTCTTCAAATAATGAAATAGGGGAGTAAAGAACTTCTCAGAGCGTTTAAATACTTGGTGGTGTGTAGGATACATCATTGTGAAATCATTTTTAATAGTAGGGATTGATGAATGAAGAACACCAGTATTGTTGCTTTTAAAACCTTTCCTTTGAACAATTAGTTTTTCCACCTCTTTCAGTAAATCGATAACTTTAAAGGGGTTATTAAATGATTTTAAAAAAATTAGACTGTTCGAAACGGAAACGAAATTTGCAACATTGTTGAAAAAAGAAATTTCAAACATGCTAATTTACAGCGGAGGAATAATAAATTAAAAAATCGGGGACATTTTTGTGGGACACGCGATATAGTGCAGACGCTCCTCAGAGGGATACAACTATTGTATATATTGAAACTACCGCTCTCAGGGAGGAAAATGTGAAGGCCTGAGCCAAGAGTTAGGTAGGCCTTCTCTTTGTTGATATAAAATGTTTATGTGATGTTAAGGACCACCTATTTTCGGTTCTCTGCTATCCTGTTTTTAACACCTACTTTCTTCTTCAACTTTGATCTTGTTTCATGATCTTTTTTCTCAACTTACTGTTTTTATACAATTTCTGCACAGATTCCGCGTCGCCTTAAAACGTTGATTGCTTAAAACGTTTGTGCGATTGCTACGGTTGGTTCGGTTAGGTTGTGAATAGCAGAATTTAGAAACAGACTGTACTGCTCAAATCCATTCTTGTCTATTATAAAAATATAAGAAATATGAGTGTACGAAAATTTTTACCTGGTATGCTAAAATCAATTCTAAAAAAGATAGTGAAATCATGGAAATGCCATTAATTTACGCCGGTATGCAAATGAGCAATTTACTTGGGGGTACACATATGTCCCAAAACGTAGTCCACGTGTTGCCTCCATACTAAATGGTGCCTTCCTTTTCCTCTCTCTAGATCGCAATTGTTGCGGATAGGGAGGTTTAAATTAACCAATAATCTAATCTATAATGTAAACGAGCGTTGAAAGGAACTTTGCGATCTGGAAATTTCATTCCCATCCTTATGTTTCTGTAGTTGATATTTGTTTGTTGCAGCATTTTAAACGGACGTGCAGCATTTTAAACGGATTGTGATTCTATGTTTAATTCCTATGTTATTTTGGTGTGCCATTGGTGGGAAGGCTGTGATTAATGGAAGTAAGATATTCATGTAAAGTTTAATGTAGAGAATGTTTAAATTTTTGAAATAAAAGTTAGAGAAAGAGTGGGATTCCATGTCCTTTCTAATGTATTGTCTTATGTACCTGAGCTCCCGGTTGCACGTGCATCGATCTCATTGGATGTACAATATTGTACTGAGCTTATTGGGTCAATACATTCACAATGCATTAAGTGTGAATGTATTGTAAGATGCAAAGATTCCAGTGCAATATTGTACACCCCGTGAGGCGAGGCTCGTGCAACCGGGAGCGATTTTTTAACCTATAATCCATGGACGGCCAGCCCCGATTCGAATCTGGTTCTGAGGCGGTACACAGCCGGTAGGTAAGACGGGTCGCGGGTGATTCGCGGGTGATTTTGTATCCGATAACGGGGACATTTAACCTCTAAACCGCGCGTATTCCAACCAAAAAACAACCGTGTTGCCAACGCCGTTCCACCGACGATACGGCCTTAATTTCAATTGGAACGCTTATGTTAGAGGAAGCATTCCATTTTACAGATACAACGTACTGTGCATGATAAGATAATCTTTTTTTCATACGCTTGAGTTCTATAATTTTTCAACCAACTTCTACCCAAGCTGACTAGCCACATGCTGCCTATTTTGAGCAATGTACTTCATACGAACTACGTCTCATATAGAAGACAAGAGTGTCGTCTGGATTTTTATCTCATTATGAAAGACTCCTTTCTTTGTGAGCTTCGATAAGGAAAGAACTGCAGCCATGAGATCAAGACCGTAATTTTCAAATGGAGAAGAGCCAGAGAAGAAGCCTGGACGACTTTTATTTCTATCGCAAGTGTGGGTAATAAAGTGGTAATGGTGCAGTGCTAAGAGATCTTGAGCTCTGAAGATCTTAATATTCCCCGTTTCATAAATTTTGTGTAAAGATTAGCTTAGGGACGAAGAAATACCCCGATTTCATAACTCTGCTTCTATCTATAAATAGATTGTACGCAAAAATGGTCACATAAACTTGTGTATCGCGTTAGTTAGATCAGCAACAGTTTCATGGTTTACGATAAGCCTAGAACAACTATAATTTGTGTCATGAAGTGGAATAGAATTGCTTTGTATTGAGAGGGAGTTATAGAAACTGCGATTGTCATAAAGTTGTTTTCAGTCAATTTCTATCGCAAATCTTTAACAGAGTGCTAAAGTAAGGGAATGTCACAAGTGCCTACAGCTCAGACTGAGACTCAGAGCTCATTTGTTCTCATTACGCCCAACTCGAAGGAATAATAAGTAAAATTCACTCCCTGGAGCGCCGGACAAGTGACTGCGTGCGACGGACTGGCCGCAATGGAGGCCATTATTTACTGCGCTACGTCTATTCTTGTGGCCGTGCGATCATCCCTAGCCTTCAAAACACCTCACTTCAGGCCGATCGCCGGTCATCAGTCACTGGGGCTTTGGCCTGTATAGTCTTTGTAGGCGCTTTTGCTGAGCCTCCCATGCCTCAATAGCGGCTGACAACTGAACTATGGTCCAGTTCAACTCAGCCAAAGCTCAATAATAGCTTTAAACGCCTCAATTGTAACCGTGGATGCTTCATTAAATAGCCTAAGAACCTTAATACACGTTGACTAAATAGAACAGAACATGCTATTAATCATCGCGACTGAGAAAACTCTCCAAGGTAATAGATTTGTGCCATGCACGCTCTGGATTAAGGGGTTACCAGGTTAGAAATTTTCACCCCCAGAATCCCGAAGTTAGGACTTTCTCCAACAAAATTCGATCATTTAATCCATCCTTCATTTGGCAACTCTGCTGGGATGCTAGGCGCTGGATGGTTATCATAGTCCAATTTTTAATAGGAAAAAGCACACGCTTGAGGACATTGACGAAGAAAAAGGCGCTTTGGTAGCACCGTTCTGTGGGTGCAAACCATGGCAATAATCAATTCCAAGGTGGCGCAGATTGGAATAAAATTTCATTTTATTAAACAGTATCGAGAAATTTTTTTAATTATGCCAGGTTTGAGCTCATAGTCTACTTACAAGGATACGGCAGTGCTCGGAGTGGAAGTGTTGAATTGAATCACCATTAACTAACCATTGGTCTGACAATTACATCGCTCATGGGCTCGATGCTCTATTGCAAGTAAACAATGATGTTCAGATGGAATAAAAAATCTGCACTTGTTTCTCTCATCTTAGTTACACCTTTGTTCAAAATTTCCCGATATGAGTTGATTGCTGTTGCCTTTGTAGCTGAGCTCAGGAATGATTCCGAGGTGTTAATGGAGCGCTACAGAGGTGTTGCTGGAGCGCTACAGAGGTGTTGCTGGAGCGCTGCAGAGGTGTTGCTGGAGCGCTGCAGAGGTGTTGCTGGAGCTCTGCAGTGGTGTTGCTGGAGCGCTACAGAGGCGCCACAAAACAAAGGCGCTACAGAGACGCTACAAAACAAAGGCGCAACAAAGACGCGACAGGAACACCCTCGTGGCCATTTTCAGAGCTGGTTCAGTGCCTACAGCTGGTTCTTGCACAGACGATTTTATCCAAAAACACAGCAATGAATTCGGCCAAGTACCTGAATGTCTTGAAAGATCATCTCCTTCCAACGATAGCTGGTCAGTTTCCCGACAAAGAGGTGGTTTACCAACATGATCACGCTCCGTGTCATAATGCAAGAATCGTTAGAAAGTTTTTTGAGGACAATGGAGTAAAGATTTTAGATCCTTGGCCCAGAAATTGGGCTGATTTAAATCCGATCGAAAGTTTATGGTCGATCATCAAAAGCCGAGTGAACAAGAAGAAGCCAACTAATTTAGCGTACCTTGGAGCCTTGATTGAAGGCCAGAGGAGGTTCTTTGATCATAAATAATATCATTGAAAAATTAGTAAACAGCATACCAAAGTGCATCACAACAATTTTGAAGAAGCGGGGTCAACATTGCAAATATCGAAAATGATCACCTTTTAGTTTTGCAGTAATTAAAAATTGTTCACAGGCAATTTATGTTTTTAGTTGTCCTTCATAATGTTTTCCGAAAGCAACTAATTGAAAACTACGCAAGGCTACGCCTTAGTTTAACGAGAAAATAGAAAAACTCACTTTTCCAAATATCATTGGCCGCACCTGTTTATAGAAATGTAGAACCTCTTCGCAATGTTCAATGCCGAGTATTACCAACTTCAATGTGAACTTTCTTCCTGTTAATGTGATTCTGATTCCTTACACGTTTAAGAAATGTTTGAAAAGTTTATCGTTGCCCTTCTCTCTTTCTGATACTAGTAACTTGATTGCACAACACTTCTTCATTCTTCCACCGCAAAGTTTTCTTAAATTGTGAATAAGACTGGCACAACTGACGTGTCTTATTAATTGACACTAAAATGATAAAAAAAATGACCTTCAAAATCCAAATAAAAAAGTGTGAGGGTAATTAACACATCGAGCGCAATTAGTCAAACTGAAGTTTAATATTCAACTTAAATTTGAAATCAATTTTAGTGAGAAACTTTGAAAATAGCAAACACTAACTGGATCGCACTTTCATTTAGCTCTAATTATGTATCTACGAAAATTGAGTTTGTGACTTCTGGTCGGTGAGCAGCATCATGGAAATCCCTTTCGTGGCCACCGCTGGCGCACGTTGCAGTGAAAGTGTCAAGAGCCTGAGGCTGTTGATACATCAAACAATTAATTAGCGACTCTTATCAACATGAACAACCCGAAAACTACAGATTATTTTAATCCCCAGTATCAGTTGATGATAATTAAAAAAGACGCTAACATATTGCAAATTATTAGCACCATAATCAAACGCTATCAATACAAAAACGATAATAAAAAGGATTGTAAATTTCTGAACAATAGACAGTAATTCATAAGTAGCAATCACGCACAATTATAACTATCCTATGGACAATAACTATTCATTACTTTGCAACAATCAATGACCGTTCATATCCCATCATCAGTTCAAGCAATCCTAATTACAAAGAACTAAAATTATGACTCCTTCGGCAATGAGCATCCATAAAGCTAACATGTGACACCCATTGATAAATTGGCCGAAATTTGTGCTTTTTATTTCCTTATCAGCAACTACTGGCAACCAAGAACTACTAATGCACGCAGTACCTGCATCACCTCCTGTATATAACTCTCCTGCCTGTCGTGAAGTGAGGTACAACTCTCCTGCCTGTCGCAAAGTGAGGTACAACTCTCCTACCTGTCGTGAAGTGAGGTACAACTCTCCTGCCTGTCGTGAAGTGAGGTACAACTCTCCTGGCTGTCGTGAAGTGAGGTAAAACTCTCCTGGCTGTCGTGAAGTGAGGTACAACTCTCCTGCCTGTCGTGAAGTGAGGTACAACTCTCCTGCCTGTCGTGAAGTGAGGTACAACTCTCCGGCCTGTCGTGAAGTGTGGTACAACTCTCCTGCCTGTCGTGAAGTGCGGTACAACACTCCTGCCTGTCGTGAAGTGCGGTACAACTCTCCTGCCTGTCGTGAAGTGAGGTACAACTCTCCTGCCTGTCGTGAAGTGAGGTACAACACTCCTGACTGTCGTGAAGTGAGGTACAACTCTCCTGCCTGTCATGAAGTGAGGCAAGCGTGGTGTAAGGGCTTCATTGGAAGAACCTAGAGCTACAGTAGGTTGGTTTGTAACACTTCTTGCTAAACGCTTTGGCGAAAAACTAGCACCAGTCGTTAGGAGCTGACAAATTAAGTTTGCACCTCAGATCTCACGAAAGGGAAATGAACTTTTATAATGTTTGAAATATACTTTACCACCTCTTTTTCCAATTGATTTCCTCATTGCAAAGTTTCCATTGATTCTCAAAATTTTGGGAGAATGAACGACGTTAACGTAAGATATTTCACGTTAGTATTAAGAATGATTGATTTTATCAATGTTATAGTTTAAATCAGGCAAGTTAAGTTGCTGATTTACCTTCATGTGTCGTTGGTGAATAATGTTAATTTTCGAATAAGAGTTTCAGTTGTTAACCGATGACTTTGCCATCGCATCTCAGGGGTTATATAGTAACGAGACTAAAGTATTTTTGTTTTGATCTGTGTACAGCTCCTCGATACTATTGATTTGATCATAAAGTTACTAAATTTGTAAATAAATGAAAAGTCATTCGTTCTTAAATGGTTTATCTAGTCAGTGTTCAATAAAAGAAAGTAAAACTTTCGTGCCAATAAAATGACCTTAGCTATCCAAGCTATACAATTTTATTACAAACTTTGTAAAGATCACGAGATTGAATGTTCATCATGGTTCTACCGAAAATGTACTAAAGTCTAGAGAAAAAACACTTTATTTAATGTTTTAAATTTCATGAAGCATGTACGTATTTCTCACCAGTTTCACAACATTTTAAACAGACCAAAAAAGGGGCAGCTCATTATATTCAACAAGGGGCAGGCAGATTACAATGAACTCAGTTGTAACTCATACACAAAGATGCTGACACGAGTTAGCCCTCCTATTTTAATTTTTTAGTTCCGTAGGACCAGGAAGCTCCGTTCTCATAAAGACGAAATAATAAAAATGGGAGAGCTGGGCTTTCATTTTCCGTTGTTCATATTTCCTGCGGTTACAGCACAATTTTTCAGCCTTATGTCTCGTGAGAGACAGTAGCATTTTTACTTCAGAGCAGCAAAAGAAAGACTGTTTTTGCGCTCGCCAGTAAAATGCAGAAGAATTTTCTCAGCTGTTTCTTACCAGCGGAGCGTGAGGTGTCTAGTGTGAGAACCGCACCCGCTGTCCTGATCCGCGGCCGCGCACGCGCGCGCTCTTCGACCGCCCAAAAAAGCTTCGTTCTAGAACACTTCTCCTGAAATACTGTGCTCGGCACACTTGGTTCTGATGCTTCTGCCGCGGAAAAAATAGACAACGACCTTCGTTGAGAACGGTTTGCTTGGTAAATAAAAAAGGGGAGGGAAATTAAAATGTGTTTTAAATATGTTATTTTCTCAAGCTCGAGAGGTCTTTGCGATTGCGTTGTGGGACAGTTTGTTCAGCTTCTTCTGACTACTTATCTACTGTTTATGGCATTAAAGGTGATAGATGGGTAGGGAACTAAATGATTTCATTTGAAAAGGAATCTATTATGTTTAAGTTTCTCATTCTATTTATAGCTGATGATGAAAGATGGAATATAATTGTAACTTTTTTGATAGTTTATTTTGATAGAGGGAACACCTTTGAAATATTTTACACATACTGACAGAAATTTTGAGAGTAACAATCATTTGAAATAAAACGAGATTAGGACCTAAACATCGAAAAATTCATACTTACAGTATGTTAGTGAGGTTGACTTCTGCAGAAAGTATACTAAATACAAATGCATGACACCAGAACTTCAGTAGCTGAAGATTCACTCCACACTTTATTAACATTTATTTACTGTGCAGAGGTGATTCATTTCTAATTTTTGAACATGCTGCATTACTGTGAGGAGTCGACAGTTTAGTGCAGGCACTGATCCCACCAACAGCATGACCTGGTCTCAAGAGGTGAGATCCGCTTCTTCCTAGCCGGTGAACTGCAGTCCAAATTAAGAAGGTGACAGCCGAATGAATGCAGTGTTCTTTTGAACATTATTTTACCTCTATGATTAATTATAAGTTAGTTTCAACCTCCATACCACAAAGAAGATAGTTAAAGAGAGGAAGGATGAAGGCACCTTACAGTATGGAGTTAAGGGAACGCGAAATATTTTCACAAGGTGCGTTCCCGCACAGGATCCCCAACGCATAGAAACAGTGAGTTAAGAAGGTAGGTTAGGAAACAAGACAAAAGTTGAAGAAGAAAGTTATAAGTGCTGATAAACAGGACAGCAGTGAACCGAAAATAGATAGTCTTTAACAAAACAAAAACGTTTTATTTCAACAACAGAAACCCAACTTAACCCTCATCCCAGGACCTCACATTTTCCCCCTGGGAGTGCTAATTCCCATAGATATAATAGCTGTGTCCCCCTGAGGGGTAGTTTCATCAATTGACACCCCTCTTTGCGTAGAAGTATAGTCAAATGACAACAGGTTTTGAAGTGTAATTTGGAGAGATTTTGTAAGAGGTTGTCCCAAAAAATGTCTGGGGTTGATCTTACAAATGAGAAATGCGACAGTCCAGAACTGAAAAGAAAAGCGCGTTTTTGAGTTTGTTTTCACTTTAAGGGTTTCTGATGTATGATTATGATATGATTTGCCACCTTGACATATTGCTGTCTGCCTAAATATTAAAAGAATGCGATATTATTGATGATCAAAAGTACGGTGAGTATTTACTGCAGAAGATTTCAACATTTTCACGTTAATATCAATGAGAAATTATCAGACCCTGATCCTTATTTGAAACGGATTCGGTAACTTATTGAAATCACTAATGATGTGTGAAATTATCTATAGTTCTTTTCGAAAGGATTGCCTACCCCACATTTCGAAAATATCAAGTGAAAATTATGGATGCTTGGTATACAGCGATACCCTAAATATCAGCCCACCATGTCTCCTAAACAAAAATCGCTGTCTTGAAGCCTTCTTAAATCAATCTTTGCATGAAGACTTTGCACTGATGACATGGATTCTGCGATATTCATTTTCAGGCATGTGGCTGCGAAAGTAAAGCAAGACATTTGTTGGCATGGGAAAGCAAGGATCCTTAAAGAAAGAGCGAAAATGCGAGTTTCAAACCACGCATAAGATGGATAGTTGTATTTGTATCACGTCTTGATTCGGTCGAACAAGGTAACCCAATTGAATAATGAAAATCGTAAAAGAAGTAAAAACTTTATTACTTGCGTGTTTTTTTGCTTCACATCTGCACGTTCCATGCTCAATTTACCAATACTTTGGGAAAATTTCTAAAAAATTTTCAAGTTAATTGTTTTGTTTCCTACTATCGATTGGCAGAGAAACTTTGTCCGCAACACTTTAGGGTTCGAAATCGGTTTTGCAAATACTGTTCGAAGCAGGTTATTTGTATTACTTCTGTTAGTCTTAAAAACGAGGAAAATTCCAAGGAATTTATTAATTTTTAATTGGAAAACGTTTCGGTGTCCAGCTCCATCATCAGTTCAAAAATACAATTCATTATGTCTGCAATAAAAGAAGAAACAAAAATGTTGTAGACAGTCATTAAAACAGATCACGAAAACAAAAATAAAACCATTTCATAAAAATGAAAAATAAAGGACAAAATTACTATTTAGTTACTATTTGCAATGGATATGAACTATCGGTATTGTTGAGGGCCGGTTTTCTTTTAAAAATATGTAACGACTCTAAAATCCTAAGGTCATATGAAGTTGAACAGGAATCTAAGATTTTGAAGTCTTTGGAGGATATTGGTACGTTGCACTGTTCTGCGTGAGTGCGTATTGCGGAGTGAGAGGGGTGAGCTAATTGGTTTCCAGTACGGAAACCGCAATTTTTATATCAGAGTGGCCGAACATCGTGGTAGAAGCTTCCGTACTGGAAACCAATTAGCTCACCCCTCTCACTCCGCAATACGCACTCACGCAGAACAGTGCAACGTACCAATATCCTCCAAAGACTTCAAAATCTTAGATTCCTGTTCAACTTCATATGACCTTAAGATTTTAGAGTCGTTACATATTTTTAATCGAAAATCGGCCCTCAACAATACCGATAGTTCATATCCATTGCAAATAGTAACTAAATAGCAATTTTGTCCTTTATTTTTCATTTATATGAAATGTTTTATTTTTGTTTTCGTGATCTGTTTTAATGACTGTCTACAACATTTTTGTTTCTTCTTTTATTGCAGACATAATGAATTGTATTTTTGAACTGATGATGGAGCTGGACTCCGAAACGTTTTCCAATTAAACATGATTAAATTCCTTGGAATTTTCCTCGTTTTTAAGTTTCTAATCAATATGCGATTTAAGCAAACTACTGACCCGTTCAGATATATTCTGTTAGTCTGTGATGCTGTATGCCCTACTAACATGTAAATAAAAACACATTTAACACCAAATAACTAACAATTTAGAAATCCAAAAATACCTGGAAAAATTTCTTGTCAGCCGGAACTTTAGAGAAATTTTGTTTGTCTGTTATGTTCAGTAAAGTTTGTGCAGAACATTGAGTAGGCACTTATCAGAATTTTGCATAATTTAGTGCTTTCAAAATTGAGGAATATGCTTCCACAGCTCTTGATTGACCTCCAGCATTGCCTTGCGAAGGCGAAGGTTGAATACCAATGCACTTGAAATAAGATTCCAATCATTGGCACCGTCTGAGTTTTGATGCACGTCCAGTGGATGTCTCCAACGACACATAGCTGTAGTCTAAATGTTTGCATTTTTATCTCGGAATATCCTACGCCCAGCTTCTTCGAAACTCTGAATATCCAATTTTGCCCTTTCTCGGTTAAGTCGAAGAATGGAAAATTCGGAGCTTTAGTCAGTTCATTTATTTTTATTTCTTGAGCGTGTTTTTACAAAGTTTTTCAGAGGCGTGTCTCGTGTCAAGTGAGAGAGAGCGCTCTTACAGGAGCTGAGAGTGCGAGTTAGTGCATGCGAAGACGAGCTGTCAAAGCACGAGATCAGAGGAAAGGGAGGGGCATGCAGCCCATGTCTCGTCTGGCAGCTCCGAAATACAAAGATCCATCCTCTCGAGCCTCGATGGAGCACTCAGATGGCTCCAGTTTTCTGGCCGAGTGCACCAGTATAGGATTCTCTGCAACTCCTCCAACTCAGGCCGGACGACTCAAACTAAAACAATTTGAACGGTCAAGTACCAAGTCAAGGAATCGAAACCAGAGCTCGCTGAGAATAACATTACCAAACGACTGTCGTTAGTGAGAACTTCAGCTGTATTGCGAGCTGCAGTTTCTCAGCCGAACCTCAAACGCTTTACGCCACAACATTCCGCGAGGCGTTGGCGCGTTAAGCACATGCAAATCCATGTTTGCTCGAGCTTTGATGTAGCTGATTGATCTTCGCAGGTAGATTACCATAGTAAATGAATAATATCAATTAAAAAGAATCATGGAAATATTTCTAGTAAAGACCTGAGAATGGCTGGGAGTGAAATATTTCTTTGATTTGTGTAACAAGCATTGAGTCTTGAGAATAACTTCTCATGAGTAGATTTCTGGAAATAGTTTAAGTGTACTGCATTGATTTGAGGGGTAGAAAATGTTCGTGTTCAAAAATATGTCCACATGCTGGGAAATAAACAGTATGGGATCTTAGTCAAATTTGTCAGAAAATATTTTAACATCTCTGACAAAAAAGTTATTGTGTAGGCGTGAGGAAGAAGATTTATTTTTTCAGAGAGAAAGACCTGTAAAAAACAGAGATGCTGCGGTTGAAAGTGTGTTCAAATTAAAACACTTGCATAATTTCTTATGGCCTTATTGGTCGCCATACGTTTGATGCTCTGATAAAGTTTGGCAGATTTTATTCTCTGAGTGCTTAAGACTCAAAAGACCATTCAATTTGAACAGGGTTAATGAATAGTTGACGTTTCTTCAGGTAGGAACCTAATCAAAGGCGAATTACTCTAATGTTTATGCATTTTCCATTTTTGCTGCACCAACAGTTGTTACGAATGAAATCTGATTTATGATCTCGAGTTCGATTAAAATTTACTCTCTTTAGCTCGGAAAATGACTCTCAGCAGGAGCAAGAGAAATTTATATTCAATATACGGAGGAATTGATTATTTGTTGATTTGGTTCTTATCTAAAGTAACTTTAGTTGAAGACCATTGAATTATTTCAGATTGACGAAGAGAAAAAGTGATTGAGAACAAACGAGCTATTTAAATAAGACAGTGAATAAGATCAGTGATCATTGATTAAAATAATATTGTTAGATATAAGCCATTTGAAAAATGGGGGGAATTAATGTAGTAAATTTGAAGCTAAGTAGTGAAAGTGGTTTAAAAAATTATTTCGGATAGATTTAGGAAAGAACTTATAATCAGAGGCTCCGTTGTTCAAACTAAAGATGAGCGACCAGTCGGCAGATCGGCAGATATATTTGGAAAAAATGACACGATAACGCAAAACATGAAAAAAGACATGTGAATATGTGAATAACATCTTATGTATCTTATTATGTAATAAATAACACATGATTTTGCATTTCCCAATAAATTCATTTGCCGTCAAAAAACGTCTTTGCAAGTTGCACAGTACAGTGGCAGTTACTTGTTCAGTCCAAATACCAGTACACTTCTGTATAGGGGCGAGAAAATTAGACACAGATACATTGATTTTTTATTGTGAATATTCTCTGCATTGTATGATAAATGACCAAGACATTGCTCTACATATACATTTGATGACTTAATTACTCTGGGTCGCGAAACTTTTGATTAATGTAGAAATTTTCAAACGTTTTTTTAGAACGAGTACGAGTAAGAGAATTTGTTTATTTGAATATTTTCGATGCATGGGAGCGAGTGTTCAGCTAACACTCATCACTCATAGGTGGTACGAGAAGCAATACGAGCAGACTTGATTCAATAAATGTTACTTAAATACTGGCACTAATTACCGTAGAGTTTTGCACAGAAACTTTATTTGAAATCGCTTATTTGACGAATTTTTTGTTTCATCGTTTGTGATTTGCATTCAAACGCTATTAAAGAAGTTAAAAGGTTGAAAATTAAAAATTCACTCATTTGAATTACGAGTCATTTAGGCATGCCAATTGACAGTGCACATAACATCATTTAACATCGTTCAGATTAAGGTGTAGCATGATAAAAATTCTGTACGATTAGGAACTGTCGCACATTTGGAACAAACAAACAAAACCTACACGATTTGAATTAAGGTCTATGGAGGGTGCTGCTTAGTGAGGATTATCGCCTCCATTCACATGTTTACAGGCGCATGTACAAGCGGTGGTATTTGATGAGTGTCCACCTTGCTCCACGCGTACCAACAGTGGTGCAGTTTTAGAACTTGAACGATATATATCTTTGCCGACGTCGGGTCGAAATAAAGAATTTGGTAATATCCAGAGTTTCTAATATTCCAGATTAATATAAAATATAATGAAAAAATGATGTAAAAAGTTTGAAAATAATTTTTTCGTTTCTATCGATTAACAATAAGATTTCTGCCTTTAACTAAGCTGAATGAGATTATTATCTGAAAAAATATTTGGAACGATGCATGGCAACGAATTTATAAAACCACTTCGGCGGTTTACTCCGCTCATGGTATATAATTATAAAAGGTTGATATTTCTATTTACGACACAGAATGTTGCAAGTTCATAAGAAAACAAAGACTTCGTCCCACTAGAGATCAAAAACACTCTGAAATTGTCAGTTTTCTTCCTAGAGTCACTTGCGCCCCAAGTCATCAAATACAGCATTCTTCAGTGTTGCTCTATGTAGCGTCGTTAGTGACGAAGCTAATAACTCCGTTTCGCCGCCTGTAACTCATGTGGTAAATTATTTTTTGCACAATTAAAGAGAATGGAACGCACGAGAACGTACCTCCTGTTTCACTGCTGCTTTTGTACTTGAAGAGGCCGGGAAATTACAGGAACACCAAGGTTTCAGCGTAGTGGTCAATTTGTCAAGCAGCGGCTGTTCACGGCTTTAGAAACAGCTATATGCATATTTGGGCAAGAGCTCTCTGTTACTTTAGTATGTGCTGCTTGCTACCATGACTAATAAGTACATATTTACTGCTCTCAGCAGGAATTGTTCGCATTTCCAAATGGCAGATGTCTTTAATGCTGAGAGTTTCAAAAACATGATGAAGATTGCTTCTTGTCCCTGAGTATGTAAGAGTTGTTTGTTCGTTTGAGACGAAAACTGTACTCGTATTAGTATTGCTGCTTCTGTACTTCCAGCTACTACTGCTTGTGCTCCCTGGTGTACCTGCTCTAGGAAAGGAGGGTAAGAGCTCTTTATAACTTCGAAGAAGAGCTTCTGGGGGCTTTGACTTGCAGCTATGGCCAATTTGAATAGTTAGGATCTACAATTCTAAACATCGGTAACAATCAATTCATTAATTGTTCATTGGTACAGCCATTATGCTAGGCTGCTGTCTAGCTAATACTGAATCACATCTCGCCTCACTATTTAAACTGGATTGAACATTACCGGTGTTGTGAATCCGGTGTTAGTTTTAATGACGTACGCGCTTTGAATCTTATAACCAAGTCGAACCGAGAACAAATTTTATAAAGTTGGAAACGAAATTTTGATCTTTTCTCGCTTCTTATTTTCAGGTGCTGAGATCGATGTCAAGTAGGAAGCCTGGTTTAAAAAGAGTGATTTCTATATTCTCAGGATAAAATTTAGGCTAATGTTTGGAAATTATGTTACTACCCTGCAAATTGGAAAAATTGTACTACCTAAGCCGAAGTCAAAGCATTCACATAATAAAGGGGAATTTTGGTACCTGTATTGCAGGTGCAGAGCTACTTGACATGAGCATGGTAAAACATTTATACTTGAAAATTAGTAGAAAAGTTAGGTTTGTGAATTTTGTGAGACCATACAATATCCCAGAGCATGAACCGGAAATAAACAAAAAGTCGCGAAAGTCATTGTAAAAGACTTCTTTTACAATGAAGTTGTTTGTCTTAAATTTCATGATAAAATTGTTAACCTTATCTTCAATTTTCAGTGAGTATTTTTGCACAGGTTTGAATATTTCCTTAAACTTTGATGTATCGAAAATTACAGACAATAAAGTTGCGGTATATTGAGTTTTATCAAGTATCACAACGCCACGACCCTTGTCTTGCTTCCACACAACGATGTCATTGTTTTTTTGAAAACGCTTTCAAGAACTTGATATCGTTTTTTGAAAAAATTTTGGAAATAATTTTGAAAGATTTAAAATTGAGAAAATATTTGTTTGCAGTTGTTTTAAGTCTTTCCAGGAACTCATCACGGTTCCCACATTGGAATCATTTCAGTTACAGTGTTAGCTTTTCCATCCCCAAGTAGAACCTAAAATAATCAATCTTGTAAACCGCTAGGCAAAAATCCAAGCCAAAGGACAGTAAGAATTTCAGTCTCGGAGGTAAAACAATAGAACTGAAATTGAATACGGCAAATTTTACTGACGTTCGCATTTTAGAATCACTGCATATTTTAAAGGGTAGACCAGCACTGAATGATACGCCTAGTTCTTTTCCATTATGCATTTCCATCTAATTTATTATAATCTCGTGCACCGTTTGTGTCTGTAACTAATCACATTTATTTCACATCGTGTGTTTTTCAGCTGATGATGGGATTTATCCCGAAACGTTCCAAAAATGTTTAAAATTTTATTCTTCGCTTAAAAATTTTTAATAAACTTTAGTTATCACCAAGCAAAAGATGCGCTTCATTATATACGTCATAAATACGGTGAAGATGGCATTACAACTTTTAGACAATATGAAAACAACCAAAAGAAGCTTGAAAAATGCAAACTTGATTTGGAATTTTTCACAAAGTGCAAAGTATTCAACGTCTTCCCTTAGTTCTTTCGTTTCTAGCTCTACAAGAGATGTCTTCAGCTGTCGAATTTCTACCGTTCGTGACAGTCGAAGTTACTCAGCCGAGAGATGCAGTACAAGCGACGTTGCTTGCGGGACCTCACTGCTGCTGTTGATCAAAGTGAAGTTGTGCTTCGTGGAAGATTTTCGGTTATCTACACGGCTATTATTCAGCGGTTTTTGCGATTTCACCTTTTTGCATTCATAAAAACTACTAAAAGAACCCACTTTTCTAAACTGTGTAATCTGGGTAACCGTAATGACTTGCAACCTTGTGATCCAGAGAAAGTCGTATTCAATTTTAGTTCTATTTTTTAACTCAGAGACTGAAATTCTTACTGTCCTTTGTCTTGGATTTTTGCATACCGGTTTATAAGATTAATTATTTTAGGTTCTACTTGGGGATGGAAAAGCAAGCACTGTCACTGAAACGATCCCAATGTAGGAACCGTGATGAGTTTCTTGAAAGACTTAAAACAACTGTTCATAAATATTTTTTCAATTTTAAGCCTTTCAAAATTTTTTCCGCAATTTTTTCAAAAGATGACATCAAGTTCTTGAAAGCGTTTTCCCAAAACAATGACATCGTTGTGTGTAAGCCAGACAAGGGTCGTGGCGTTGTGAGACTTGATAAAGCTCAACATAACGCTAGCTTATTGTCTATAACTTCCGATACATCTAAGTTTCAGGAAATATTCGAACCTGTGCATAAATACTCATTTAAAATTGAGGATAAAGTCAACACTTTTATCAGAAAATTGTAGAAAAACAACTTCATTGTAAAAGAAGTCTACGACTCTTTGTCTATTTCCGGTTCAGGCCCTGGGATATTGCATGGTCTCCCAAACATTTAAACTGAAGTAAAAATCCTTACATCCGATGAAATAATAAAATAATAGGATAATGAACATTACGCTGAAGTTTTACAAAATTGAATTTTAGAAGGTAAACATTAAAAATTCTGTGACTTGACAGACAGCGAATTGAGTATTATGTTCGTCAGCTCTTGGCCATGTATTACAGAATGATATTACTTGCCAGTAGCTGCAGCACTTAATGATTCTGATGAAACACTTTGGGATACAACGAAATTAGAATAAGAAGACATGAAAATAAAGAAGAAACAGAAAAATGTGAACAAGATGGCACACATACTGTATATTACGGCTTCATATGGTACGTGTATGAAGCAGGCGGAAATGGGATAGAGTGCAATTTTCTTTTGTGACGAACGAGCGGAAAAGGGTGAAAATTCAATCTGATTGCTGTATTGCTCCCCGACCTTCTCATGGACTTTACGATATGAACAATTGCTCTTAAAATTACAGAGGAAGAGGAAAACATTTTCTCGTTGAACAATAGGCTTGGTAGGATCATCATTTGTAGTCCAAAGGATGGAAAAGCATATCATGTCAACGCACATAAACATGTTTTCAGCAAAAGCGCACAAAACTGGGATACAATATTTTAATCATGGAACTAATCAATTTTTCAATTAATGAAGATAATCAGTCGTTGTTATCGATTGTACTAATGAAACATTGATCAAGTCGGGAGAACTTCGTAATGTGGCAGCTCACATCACCACCAGTTCGTGTACGGGCTTCCCATTAAGAAGGACGTTGTCTAAGTTGTATTTGGGCTGCTCCAAGATTTCTTCAGGGTTGTTCCAAAAGCTGTGCGGTAGAAAGTCATTCATCCCTCACCTAAACAATGACGGCATGACAACAGTCGAAATTTGCGTAAATAATTGTATGGGGAAACAAGTATTCTGTATTGCTGATGGTTAAAGGATATTAAAACGCTTGAAGCGCATGGAGAAGAATTTTTTTAGAGAGGTCGGATCTGGTTTGAGATGATAGTGCTTTGAAGGAACTTCAGGGCAGAAGTTTTTCGGTTTCTCTCGGCGATTTGTTTTAATGCTAATCATTTTTTTGTTAGGTATAGAATTTCATCCACGATGTTCTTTCTTGTGATGATTTCACTTTACTTTTCATTTGCCGCCCGAGAGAGCAGTGCTCAAAACAGCTTTTGGAGTATCGAATGTTCAGCATTATCTATGAATGAAGCTTTTATTTAGGAACCCTCAGGGGAAAATGTGAGGTCCTTAGCTGAGAGGTAGGTGGGCTTTCTTTTTGTTGAAATAAATAGGGTTTTTGTTCTGTAAAAGATAATCTTTTTCCGGCTTATTGCGGTCGTATTTTTCAGCACCTTTTACTTTCTTTTTATTTATCTTGCTTTACAACGTACCCTTCTTCTCCATTTACTGTTTCAATACCCAAGGGATTTTGTGTGGGAACATACCTTGTGCATAGATTTCTCGTTCTCTAATCCAATAATAAATGGTGTCTCCATCTTTCTTTGTAGTTAGAGAAGCTTAAATAACTTATAATCTAATCTAATTTTCGCAGAAACTACTTTATTCTTCCTTTTTAAAAATCTGCGAGATCAAACATGTTATGTTTCGTACCTGACAACTTGGAAAATATGTAGAATTTGCTGCAGATATCGATGAATACAATTTTTTTGAATGGAAAAGTTATCTTGCAAGACTTGATATTTGGTTTTGTTGCAAAAAACACTGAAAACAGTAAAAATAGTTAAGATTTTGCTTCGAGATCACGTTAAAGTCAATATTTAATCTAATGGCTTTCTAAATCTAACATCATTAGAAGACGTTTCGTTTTTTGATTGGTATGGGTGGTCGAAATAAAATCATTCCATTAGAATTGAAACCAGCGAGGGTTATAAAATGAAAATTTTACAGATTAAATGAAACTACAGGATGGAAAAGTGGGCGAGCCATGTTCTCCAAACATAAACGCGAGTGTCTGATGTCATTGCAAATTTGCAGGCGAAGTTTTGTCTGTCTGACCTGAGCCAGTAAAATATTTTCCGGACGATTTTAGCTCATTTTGGTCGCAGTTCCGCCCGCAACCAACAGCAGCACCAGAGTGCTCTTTTCTTCGCCACGACTGAATTTGCATTCTAACGTCACTAATTGTGTTGCTTTTCTATTGAAATAACTTTCTGTAAAATGTATCAGAGGCAAAATGTAAGTGATATTTACAGGCTCATTTTATTTCTAAATAACATGTAATGAAGATAAACGTAGATCTATGTTCATAAGGTTTTTGTTTTGACGTTTGTTAATACATCATACAATCCTACCTGTTAACTTAGCGTGGAAACTAAGCAGAAGAGCTTTAAAAAGGAGAAGTCACCATGTGTTACTTGCATGAAGCAGCTCTTGAACGTGGTCACTCAATGCATATTGTGCAGTTTTTCATTATTTTGTACACTTGATGAACGAAACGAGCTCAGAAGAGCTACAGCGTTGCACCGAAAACGTTCGTAATGATAGACGTAATACACAGATCATCCTGTGCAGCAATCTTTTATTAAAACGTCAATCTTCGGTGCTTCTCCTAATCCTTCTGAGACTTTACTCAGTATTCAAGTTCAAGCCACTACCCAACTTCGGAAGCTTAAAGTCGTCATATTTTACCCAACTTCAAGAGCCTCATTTTCCATCGCAGAAGTAACAATTGATGGTGCACTGTAAGTAACTTCAGGCATCGTCAAAGTACTGCATTGAATTCTTTACATCACGGAAGTACTTAGGATGAAAACTCTAGCCAGAAATGTTCGTACTTATAAAATCAGAGCATTTTGAGTTCAGGTTCGCAGTTTGGGAGAATACTATTTATGCATCAAGAAAATACATAATAACTTTTAGATAGAAACATCAGGAGTAGCGATATGAGCAGCTGCAGCAGCCGTGCGGCGGAGTAGCAGATGTTGCTTTTCCCAGAGTACAGCGTCCGCTGTAGCCTGCCTCACTGGCCTGCTTCACCGGCCTGCCTCACTGGCCTGCCTCACTGGCCTGCCTCACTTTCCTGCCTCACTGGCCTGCCTCAATGGCCTGCCTCAATGGCCTGCCTCACTGGCCTGCCTTACTGGCCTGCCTCACTGGCCTGCCTCACTGG
>JACJUY010000106.1:291165-318700 GCA_014220935.1 Platorchestia sp. MABIK | reverse complement strand
GAATGCTTGTCTGTGTTTTGTTTGAATGCTTGTCTGTGTTTTGTTTGAATGCTTGTTTGTGTTTTGTTTGAATGCTTAACTGTGTTTTGTTTGAGTGCTTGTTTGTGTTTTGTTTGAGTGCTTGTCTGTGTTTTGTTTGAGTGCTTGTCTGTGTTTTGTTTGAGTGCTTGTCTGTGTTTTGTTTGAGTGCTTGTATGTGTTTTGTTTGAGTGCTTGTCTTGTTTTGTTTGAGTGCTTGTATGTGTTTTGTTTGAATGCTTGTCTGTGTTTTGTTTGACTGCATGTCTGTGTTTTGTTTGAGTGCTTGTCTGTGTTTTGTTTGAGTGCTTGTCTGTGTTTTGTTTGAGTGCTTGTCTGTGTTTTGTTTGAGTGCTTGTATGTGTTTTGTTTGAATGCTTGTCTGTGTTTTGTTTGAATGCTTGTGTGTGTTTTGTTTGAATGCTTGTCTGTGTTTTGTTTGAATGCTTGTCTGTGTTTTGTTTGAGTGCTTGTATGTGTTTTGTTTGAGTGCTTGTTTGTGTTTTGTTTGAGTGCTTGTCTGTGTTTTGTTTGAGTGCTTGTTTGTGTTTTGTGAGTGCTTGTCTGTGTTTTGTTTGAGTGCTTGTCTGTGTTTTGTTTGAATGCGTGTCTGTGCCCTCAGAGGAATAGTGTACTGCGCTAATTGCTGAACTTGTGCTACGAATTTGTTAGATCTATTTCACTATGTTAACTCAACTTAAAAAATTAAATTTGGAATTTTTTTCGAAATAAAATTCAATTTTTCATCCTTTTATGAACTCCGTCAAAATGAGGATTAAAGAATTTAATGGAAAACAAGTTACGAGGGTGAAGACTATTCATTATAAATATGATCTAATTTCCAAAATTATAAAACTCAAACTGGTGTCCGTTCGCTCCGTTTCTACTCCCACCCTTGTAATCTGCTGACCGGATGTATGGACTCCCGTAAAGACCGTCGAAATTTAATTTTTAATTTTTATTTATTGACGTTGAAAGAACTTCATTCAAACGTTACCCCAGCACAAAAGTAAGGGAATCGAAAGAAGATAGGACATCCTTTTGGCTAGCTAATTTAAGGCCGCCGTCACACGGAGACCAAATGGTAACGTTTCATCATAATCTTCTACAGTCAGCGGCACCAATCGGTCTGTCCAGCGCAACAAAACAGTCAGATTTCAGCCTTAGTTTGACTAAGCTGGTCTCAAATTAAGGCTGAAATCTGACTGTTTTGTGGTGCTGGACAGACCGATTGGTGCCGCTGACTGTAGATGATTAAGACGAAACGTTACCATTTGGTCTCCGAAGGCGGCCTAAGACATCTTCACGAGAAAATTAAAGCTCTCACTTGAGAGTAGCATCCCCATTTTTGATGCCTTAGTCACCACTAGTCCACTGTGTATAATAATTCACAGTTGTTGCTTTCATGGAGGGATCTGGTTGGTCCGTCTCTCTGTAACGCTCATAAGTAAGCTTAATGACCGTATTTGTAATACGAGTTTCACCAGTGCACAAGTACAAGAATATTTCAAACTAAAGTACTATTAGGATGGATGTATTAGTTTGCCATCCACATCTGAAAGCTTTATGTAATCAAAATAACGAATCTCGTCATTTTTAGAGGACCATGTTCACTAGCTCGTGACAGGATCAATGAAGCAATCATTTCCAAGTTTCACTTGTCGCTGTGTCAATCGAGCTGCCAGAACGTGCGGGGTTACGCAAAGTTATTCCGAGAGTCAGAAGTCTTACGAGCGCAGAGATGCATACGAAAATTGGGAAAATCTTTACTTTTTTAGTATACAAAAATTTATGTTCAACTTCGGAAGAAGATTATTCGTAATTACTTTTTCTTGTTGTGCAAAAGATACAATGAACGTTGGGATGCGTGCACTTTAATTTTTTTAATGCATAGAACCATGAGCGTTCTGAAAGCATGAATTTGAAACAACACTAACAAGCAATCTAGAAATATCTGAATATTTGCCAAAAACCATAAAGACAAATCAGCAAATTGTAGTCGAATAAATAGGTTCGTTTTGTGAGCACCGTAGAGAGTGATCTGACCTTCAGGACCTGTCACACTCGTCCGCCATTTCATTGCAGCAATATGTTATACAGCGTCATGTGACTTGGAGCTCAGCCGTGGGAAACATCCTCATCCTCTCCCACGTACCTATTCAATCCTTTGTCCTTGATTATCTGAAAGACTCAATTAGTCTAATCTGCATGTCTGCAACGTCAATAAACTGAACGTTTATTGACGACAAATGCATTTGTTAAGAACGACAAAAGCATGTGTTAATCAATGCATAATAAAATAAATAAAATGTTATTCAGGTCAGTGAAGAGCCTGAGAGCCTCTGCCTGAGAGCGGCCCGCAGCTCGAGGCGCTGGCGGCCGCAGGGAGCGCAGCCTCCGGCGCACGCGACCGACGCTGCGTGGGGTCGGGACGCGAGCGGCGGCAGAGGTCGCAGATGGCACCTCACCGAGTCAGGTCAGGCACTGGAGGTCAGTATCGCTCTGGCGCTGGCACAGAGCGGGTCGGGTTAGTGAGGTTGTACTTGTCTTCCGCTCACAGCACGCGACTACCGATCCCACGCTTTTCTTTGTTCTCAAGTTCCCGGTTATGAGAAACTCACTTCTCAAAAGAATCAAGTTTCGCGTGTCTTCAAGATCAGTGAAAGAACACTCACTGTAACTTGTTCTCGAAACTTTTGTAAAGACTCTTCCTGACTGAAGAAAACAATCTGGTAGCCGTGATACGGTCGGAAAGGGACATTATTTGCATAATAACGTGGAGCAGCGCTGCGTTTCTTCGCGTAAATTGAATACTTGTCTCGCCCACGGCGAAGATCGCGCGGGCTGCTGCAGATCGCTTCTCGAGATCAGGTATTGCTCTCATTTATTCCCTTTGTGCGGACCGAGGACTTGGACCGGGCCGCATCATGGCACATTCCATTTGCCATTTTTAATTGTTTTCGTTTGAACACTGTAATAGCGCTGCGCCGCGAGCAGAGGCAAGGCGGCATAACCATGCATTTCGAGGATGCGTTGCAGAGCATTACTTTGTCGTTGAGACACACTATCTCATCGCTAAGAAAAGCGCACTGCAGCCAACTTTCAGACAATCGCATAAAGTTGAAATATTCAGGAAAGTTCATACAAACACCGAAATTGTTAACAAAATTTTCTCACTCCGTACGTAAGGCACAGGTAATGGTTGACTGCTGTTGAGGAAGTCGTCCGTTCGTTAGTGCACCAGTGCCTCCATTGAAATTACTCGGGAATAAGGCACTTCACTCAGAGCTAAATGCTCTTATTCCATTAGAAAATACAGAAAAATAATATCTGTCTACTTTCGGCTACATCAACAACATCATTTCATTAATTAATATTCTGATCAGTGAGGGTGGTTTTTTAAAAGGTTATCTGCGAGTGAACCGCGTGGTGTAGAGTTGTCTCTCATGGCTACACGCAGAGAAAGCTATTTCGTTCATATAAATGCAAGCCCCGAATATTTCGATCGCTGCACTACTTCCTCAATGCAAATGTTTCCAAAAACACAAATTTACTCATCAATTGTGATTAGTTTAACTGATTCAATGTAGCAGGAGTCCCTCATGACTTGTGGCCATTTTTAACATGTATCGGGGAAATTACTGCGTGTTGTGTTGCGCAGTAATTTAGGTAAACTTGGTTTAATTTCTTAATTACCTAAGCACCATCAATCCCTCTTACAAAATGGCGGCAGACAGTTTGAGTACGGGAATGATAACCCATACATGAGATGATTTCAAATCCGTGGTTATCTAAGTGTCTTAAGCATTCCACTTCCAAATATAGAAGAGAGAGGTAATGGCGACCTAGAATATGATTTACCTAAAATGTATTACAGTTCACAAAAACTAAACGTATTCAAAGCATAACGCGGAGTTTTGTTTGTTTGACATTAACTGCATTTCTATACCCGTAAACAAAGTTTGTTTTTGTATGTGATTTATTTGAATTTTACGCACTGATTTACAGTCGCACATGCTCGTCATAGCTGTATGTGTAGCGGACCTGACTCCGTGCGGGGAGACCCGGGTTCGAGTCTCGGCGCTGGTGGCGATTTTCTCTGTTGGGTCTAGGAGAAAAATTCTAAGCACAAGGCCCCACTCCCCCCAGGTGTCTGAAATGGGTACCGGTCTTGACCGGGGGAAAGCGTCATGGCGTCCTGGTGTTAGTCATAAGGCATTTGAAAAACCAATGTAAAAGGTGATTTGTATCATGCTTCAATTGGAAATAAAGCATCCGTAGATGCCGATGTTTTGTTTTTGAATTTTACAGACAGATTGAAGTAGAAAATTCTCGACTCACTTACAAAGAATGTAATAAATATCACTTTCTAAACTTTCTTTGTGGTAAAATAATGTTGTGAGTAGAATACGAGATCGTGATGACTGACGGCTGAAACGTCGGCAGGTTATTTTCTTCGAGGTGATATGAATGCAGGCCGCTCCTGAGGCCAACACTGCCTAGCGCACTGCTCTAAGTATATTAACTTTTGATCGTTTTACGCTTTTTGGTATAATTGTTATTTCTCTCCTGACACTATCGTCATTTCCTTTAAAAACATTTGCTCTGATAACATTTGATACCATTGGTGGGCATTTAATATGATTCTGAGCTGACAAGAAACTTCGATTGCCAATTTTGATTTTTAATTTTGAGGAGATTTCGAAGTCCACAATTTTACTCGGTTTCGAGACTCCATTAGAACTAGCCTTAACCATCTGGTGCAATATTTACCTTGGCCGATGTGATATTTGCTCTAACTTAAGTGGCATAGCATTCAACCTAAGTGATGTTTAATTTAACGAATATGATATGAAACAGCGATTACCGATGTGACCAAAGTGATAATATGAATTGAGAGGAAAGGTTAGAATGTTCTAACATCTGTGAGATATTCTACAATTTCAATTGTACTGGAGAAAACGTATGCAACATTTAAAATGACATGGATTCACTGAATCACCGTTGTCCGCCACACTTCAAGGATGCACTTGAATTCAATTCAATGAAAATGGTAATTGGGCGTTGCTTGTATTTAATTCATAAGATTATTGTTTATTACCCGAATTGGAAAAATTATATTTTCATCCAACGTGACTTTGATTTCAATTTTTTCATCCGCAATAAATATTACATGAACATTTTTTCAGATCAATTTCTGTGAGGACGAGGCGCTTTCTAGCAACATAAAAAAGTGGAGATTTCGTTTCAGAACAACAGTATAAGCCAGACACAATATCTCGCCAGAAACACTGAACTGTTGTCTGAGTAATTGTTTGCAGTGCCATTAATAACCGTCACTTGTCGACGCTATTTTGAATTTTTACGTTTTCGCCAATTCTTTCTGAGCGAGATTGGAACTTTAAAATTGTCCCGATTTTTGAAATTCCCCACAAAACCAAGTACATCGTGTATATAAATTAAACTTTCGATGCTGATAAGATTAAAATTATTAATATTTTTACACATTATAGATGTTCCTGTCATTTCTTGTCGGACGCTGTTTAAATCCATCACAGTTATGGAACATTGCCCGAGATCGATTTGCAATTAGAATTCACAAGTTCAACTTCCTCCTTAATTTGTATCGTTGGTTACTGAAATAAAATGGTTTACCATTTGAAAGACAGACATATCAGACATTAAGTCTGAGTACGATGATCTTTTTTTCATAATATTGAAAGAAGAAACTTTTAGTATTAGGTCCTTCAACTATCATTTTCTTATCACAATTCTCTTCAATGCCAGCTGTAAATGCAGTGGTCACAGCCAGGAGTATATGATGTGCAAAAATTTACCATAAAAAATCGTTACACTCTCTTTAGATGAAAGACATTTACTCTAATCAGAAAAGGTATAACCCTTCACAGAGAACCTTAATTGAAATGCAAGAGAGATCTAAACAATTAAAAAGTATGAATTTATATGTACTCATAAAAATATTGTTGTTTTGTACGTTTAAGGTTTGATGTCAAAATAACACGCATTTTTTCATATCAAACCACGGGAAGCCACCAAACATTTTAATATTTCTTTAAAATTTGTATCCATTTTGGAGAGTTGAACTGCAGAATCAAGTCAACGTGAAAGTAAAGCGACGCTCTCAAAGTGCGCTAAACTGATGCACGTGACAAGGCAGTCATGGAAATTAGAAGTCATGTTAAGTGTGTGTGCTAAAGTACACAGGCGCATTTGAGTAATGGTATTTCGTTTAGAAGATCAAATTGATTCGTTAAAAAATACTTGAAACAATTTCATCAACTTTGAGGCTTTTATCAATGGTTTCTTGAACGTATTAGTTGGCTCGACGAAGTTTTTAAATTTTTTCCCTGTTTAGAACTCTGTTATTGCTATAATACTGCATCGCCTCTCTTATGATGAGCGGAATGCGTATAAGTGACCTTTATTTGTTAACGTTAGGTAATGCAAAATGCATAGAAATTATGGAGGTGTTAATTGCTCTGTCGAATTTTCTTACACAGGAAACAGACTATTACAACAAATGGTGAATGTTGAGAACTGGAAACTTTTCTCTCGGATCAGTTCAATTTTTCAGTTATATCAGTTCAGCTCACGTCATCAGTTATTTTTATCTTTACTCCTACATCTTGTTCTTTGTAGCTATTCCTCACGCAAGAGATTTGCAGATTTACACGTCGCGTGGCCGACATTAGGAAGGGTGGGCCCTAATTTCACCACGGTTGCTGGTCCTACAGCTCACTGTTCCCATTATGGAACAATTTATCATTGATTTGCTTTCAATGACTCAAAAAATGCTTAGAATGCGCAAGCAGCGTTCGATTTAAATTGAAAAATAATGGCTTGAATCATTCTTTCCTGTGACCCTCTTCGGAATTAAACAAGTTATTTGTGAGTTGCTATCTGAAACATTGCAAGGATATCGAATAGATAATACTAGTTTTGCCCCACTGAACCTAAACACTGACAACTATGCACCGTGTAATGTGTTTTTCTTTTATTCTGAAGCATAGCATGGCAAATTGTAGCCTGCTTATAAAAACAAAAGTAGTGAAATGTTTTACACGTGTACGAGAGTTTATTCTGCACGGCAATGAGTTTCAAAGATGAACTCCTTACGGTCTGTTATTGTACTTGACAGATTTGGAAGATGTATTTCCTTAACACAGCACGTCCAGTGTTAAGACTTTAGAACATGATTGATATCGAAAAGACATTAATTTCAATATCGACAAATTAAGTTAAGACATATGAATATAATTAACATCTAACAGTTAACAACAGCATGGTGGGTCAAATAAGCAACAAGGCTTCATTGGCAACCTATTAAGAGGTGATCAAATTCTGAACGAAACTATACCCAGTATAACTTTTTCGCCGCCTTCAGGCATGTTTTCTGCCACCTAAGCGATTTAATTGCTTAAATCGCTTAGGAGCCGACAAACAGGCAAGCAGGAGGCAAAAATGTTAGACTGGGTAGTATATTACCTAAAACTAGTTTAGCATGCATGTAAGAAAACTATGTAAATTTAAAGCTGAATGAAAGTACAGGTTGATATTCTGGTCAACGCTTTTCGTCGATATTCAAATGCCTCGCTGTTTTTAATACTAGCTTCGCAGTTAGGGGATTCCATTTTTCATGACAATAAATAGTGTTTAGGAATGCACGAGAGTTTGATTTTTTTAATTTCCTTGTGTATAGCATTCATATCTTTTAGTTTTTAGGTTTTCTTCGGATTTAGCTTTATCTATTTAACATTTGTCTAATAATTAGAGAGTCTGTGAGTTTCACGCCAAATTTTGAAGGAAAGTATGTGAGAGCGTCGCAAGTGTCAAATGGTATGGAGTTCCAAAATTTGACACCAGCTGGAAAAACCTATTTTGAGAGCTGGCTTTTGAGTTATAAGGGAGAATGAGCTTATTTTAATTTCATGTTAAGTAGTCATGGCCGTCAGTTTGAGCGTAAATTTCATCAAAGATTTCAATAGTTATGAGTATTTTATACATAAAACTACCGAGAGAAAATCGGTAGTAATGAGTAGGCAGTGATGAGGTATTTTCAGATAGTTTTTAGGTTCGTGAATGAATCATTTGTGTGGGCGTTGTATTCTGCGCTGGAAATAGATCCAATAGCCTTTTTGAAGTGTTAATATTCTTCCAGCTTCGTTTTTGTCAACGCTATACCAGGCTACAAATATTGATATTGATTTTACGGAGATCGATACACTGCTGAAAAGTAGCTTTAGGGCTTCTCTTGATGGGACCTACTTGATTTCGTGGAAAATTTTCATGGATTCAAGCAGTTTAATGCACTCATGATTGACATGATTTTTGAAGGTCAAATTTTGTCCAGTATTATTCCAACAAATTTCCACCTCTTAGTATCTTGAAATTTTGATAGCTTATCGAAATACTAGGATGCAATTTTTTTTATGGGAACATTCTATGTTAAGTCTTGTTGATGTTTATACTATTTTTATTTTATGCGAACCCGAGCGAGACGCTGCTTAATTTCTTATTTATTTGCTTGGACATGTTCACCATGGTTTCATTGGAGAAATTTGATGATAATGTGCTGTCATCCGCGAAAAGTATAAATTAAAAAAATTACGTTGCTCTCATATGTTGTAAATATGTTGACTGAAAAGCTTATAAAGATGAGAAATAGGTAGAATGTGCTAGCGTGAGTGGTTAATCGAAAGAATTTCTACCATTTCAGCTATATTTCCCCATAAAGGCAAAGTAGTTATTGATAATTTCTGCGGTACCAACTCTCATCTTGATAGGCTGGAAAACCATGTGCAATAATCTTGATTGTGTTTTTAAAATTATTTTTCGATTCATAGAGCATTGAATCTAGAGTCCAAAACTGAAGCTAATCTCATTTCTTTCAATCACAAGTGACACCATATCGAGTAGTTGGAATCATCATAGACAGCAACAGCTCAGAAAATGATACTCGTGTCTATTTTTCATTTCTTGGAGCTCAAAGTAGTTTAGCTGGAAATGATGCCGCGTTATCAGCCTAGACATGCTGAATTGAACTTGATCACACGTTGTTTCAAACGTAACAATTCCTTAACAAAAATTTGAGTTCTGTAAGTAGGGTAATTGACGTTTTAAATTCTTGTTTAAAAATATGATTTAACTGAAAAAAATAAAAACTTTTTAATTTAGTTCTAGTAAAATGAAGTTTATCTTTGTTTAGAAAATGTTCTGCCAGTAGAAATTGAAGAAAATCATGTACGAGTTAGCAACATTTTGCTGCCATATGCACCAGCTTATCGTGCAGTTTTCATAGCCGGAGTCTCTGTCTCGCAGTCACGCAATTATTCAGCACGTACAGCAGGGATGCCGCCTCTCAAAAGATTGCTATCGTCAAATTGAAGAAGTGTGAGATATCTCCGCTCTGCGTTTGATTGAAAAGTCTCTCATTAAGTCACTTGTTCCACTGAAGAACAATAACTCACTGAGCTGTATATCACTACGTCAAACAGGTGAATGTACGCTTTCTCTCTGTCTTCGAAAATAACTTGATTTTCAGCCCAGCAATCTCATAGTGCGCAATCATACAATATGTAGCACAAAATGCCAGTGGTGCAGCAGCAGTTGGCCCCCGCGTGTCGAGAACCAATAAACAAGCAGGAGTATTGACAAGCTGCGCTCTCACTTGTCGAGTCAATCGCTGTGTGCTCGTTCCTCCGACGGTATTCAGACTTGCTTAAGTAAGAAGGTTATTACAGAGTAAATCTCACATTAATTTACGAAAGGAAATGAGTGCATTACAGCGAAGAACAAACCTTCTACCGAGTATATTTAGGTCATGTGTGTCAACGCTCGTCCGTTTGAGCCTGTCCTTTTCGGCATGACATGCACATAAAAATAAATCGTTTGCTTCGTTAAACGAATAATTTGCCTGGAGATACACCAAACACTGCGGTACAATATAGTTTTACCTCACATTTTTGAATGAAATTCAATTCTTCAAATGCGTGGTTTGAATGAACGTAGATCGTGACGATATACAGGGTGGTAAAATTGTTCCTGGACTAAGTTAATAAGTAATACGAGTATATGTACAGAAGGATAGAGAAGTGAAACAAAAGTCATCCCCACATTAATTTACTAATTACCATGAAATTATATAGAATTTCATTTTTCAGTGTGCTCTCCTTTTGCTTAGATTATCCTCTGAAATCTTCCCTTGAAACTTTCAACAAAGACGCGCAGTTTCCCTTGCAGTATTTTGTCCCACGCCCTCTTTAGGGACGACTTTAAATCGTCAACAGTGGCGTGGCATGATGTACAGACTTCAGTCTCCGGTATTGACCAAGCGCTATAGTACAGGGAGTTCAAATCAGGCGAAGATGGAGGCCACATTGGCATTTACTCATTTTCAGATGTTACACAAAGCTTTAACTGCAAATTCTGGCTGCAACGTGAAAGCAAGACATTAACAATTAATTGAGTATAATTTTTTTGGAAAAATTCAATTATCAGTTGCTTTTATTTCAAATGGAAAAGAAGTCAGGAAATTCTTCCTCACCCACTACTCATCGTCTGAAAATGAAATAATTTCATTTATCCCATATTAAAGTAATGTGACCCAAGTCTTGAAACAGATTATACTGTTGTAGCTGAATCAAAAGCCTAACTCTATTTTATAAGTTGAAATTAATAGATCAATATTTGTAACTAGGAAAATGCAGATTAAGTAAGCTGTAAAACTAATCTGTTCGTTAGTTTGAACCGTAGCAAATAGTTCTGTAGATAAACCCTGTGAAAGGCTTTAAATATTGATTTGATTTTATCGTTCAGCAACTGTTGACCTACAGGTAATGTTTTCTTAAAAAATAAATTGTTCAAATTTCAGGCAAGGAAAAGAAAAAAAAGCATTACTCTCAAAGTGAAGGTGATCTATAAGAAGGTGCAAAAACGATGCTCTTTTGTGGAGATATTTTCGACTGTTTCCCAATAAAATACTTTCGTAATTATTTAATCAATGCTTGAAATAGTCGTGCAAAAAGTGTTCTGATAAGCTGAATTTGAAGTCGTAATTTCATTATAGACACATCCCTAAGCACAATAAAGAATTTGGGTACTTTTGAAGAAAAGGAGTCGCCATGTTAATGCAGCGTTTGTCTGCGTTAGGAGGTTCCGTCCTGATTAGTCTATTTCTGCAGTTGCGGCCATCAACATCAAATGACAACTTTTAGGACTTTCATACTCAGGACTTTTAGGACTTTTTTATACTCATCTGAGTGACACTCAACCTTTTTTGAATTGAAACCTTGATTGAAATATCACATTAAAATCCAAGCCAGAAAAACCGTATCAATTAATTTTTTTTAAGAGACGCAAATAAAACATCCGTCAGCAATTCTTCTGGTAACTATGTAAATCTGAAATAACCAAGCTAACGCTGTTTAGTGAAGCCAGTACGACATGGCACCTAGGCTCGCCAAGCCGTGATCTTGGCCAGCAGCGGCCAAATTTACACTTCATGCAATACAAAAAGCAGGTCATTATTTGATCAGCATCAGAGGGAGGGCTTGGGCACAGCACCTGGTGGGTGCTCCCTCTGATGAGCGCCAATTGTTCCATATTTCCCAGAAGGCCTGACGAGAAGTTGAGGCTTCTTTGCAGGCATAACTTGAAGAGTTGTGTTGTTTTCCAAGTCGCCTGAGCCTTGTAAAAGAAGTACAGGTGAAGGCTGTGTTTTTTTACATGGGTTGGCTCTGGCTATGCTGGTTGTATTGTTTGAAAATGCCACTTCGAATGAAATGCACAGAATTTTCTCAATGTGATTGTTTTTTTCCGACTAAATTTCTGAGTTATTCGATTCGGTAGCTGATGAGCTCTTCAACGTACGTAAGTGACTTTTCTCTTCTGCAATGAATGCATTTAGTAACATCCAGCGGTGCAGTCTGTATTGGTCAAGGGATGACCCCATTTCTAAATTCTGGCGCTTCTGCGTATATACATGGAGTGGATTTCGTTTTTATCTATGACGTACATCAGCCACTGTAGCAAAATCCAATCCCTTCAAATGAGTTCTTTTCGTACAGTCATGCCAAAAATACGCTGCTATTAAATTTAAGTCTTTAGTAACATTTATGCTACAAAGAAAATATTTTTAACAACCCAAGGAATGGAAACGAATTACTTTAATTGCTTATTTGAACGTTTATCCATGCACACAAAAACTGTAATGTTGCCTATGCCCGAGTAGGAGCAAGGTATCTAAGAACGATACCTGACTTATGACGAATGCAAGAAAAACAGGTGCAAAAGTCTGTAACGTTCGAACCAACTGTTTACGACTGGCACGTGTTCAAGCTGAAACAAAGACAAACCAAAAAACAATGAGAAATATTTATCTCGTTAGCTGTGCATAACAGAGTAAAGGCTTAGGTGAAGATATTCCAGCATGGACTTTTTTGTCTCAGATTTAGGGGCATTGAAAGATCACTTGTTCGTGCGCCTGATAACAAAGAGAGAGGCGGGTAACTGGGCGAAACTTAGGAGAGAAGTAGATGTTAATTGCTGCACTCAGCAGACGCGAGTTTGCTGAGTACATCTCAGTTCTTTAGAATGATAAATGATGGGATCAGTGATGATTATGATGGTAATTATGCTTATGAGAATGATGATGATACTAATGATGATGATGATGACGACGGTGATAGGTTGCTAATAATTATGATGATGATGATGCTGTTGCATATGATGATAATTATGGTCAGGCTGCTGCTGCTTCTGATGATGATGATTATGATGTTGATAATAATAATGATAATGATGATGGTGATGATGATATATGGATGATAATTATAATGATGTTGGAGGTGAATGTGATGATGATGATACTCAACTCGAAGACAAATTCACAATTCAGACAATTATGATTACGAGTGATCGATAGTCTTTGTTATTTTGACAGCGAATCATTATTGAAGAGATCACCTGTATACCTGCGAGAGGAAAATGAAAAACAAATATCTTCCAAGGGTCACTGTTTAAAGTCATGAATATATATCGTAATAAGAGTGCATCCGAGAGATTAGAGTGTTTCTTAGCTGCGGGATCCCATACAGGAGAATAGGATACCAGTAGGATTGAGGAGTGGAAAGGATCAGAGTGAATTTGACCCTTTTAAAAGATAATATGCCTTGCCAATAGTCAAGGCATGCAATGAGTAAAAAGTAGTTCTCAAAACTTAAAGAATCACATGCTGATGGACAGATAAGCTATGAAAGAAGAGTAGAAGTTCGTTAACTGCTGTTTGCAGCCAGGCTCCTTAGTCAGAATCTTTTGTACAACAGGAAATAATGTTGAACTTTCATTAATTTATAAAAAGTGCATGTAATGTGACTCACTATTGTCTCGTTGGAAGAAATGAGTATGAATGTAAGAGGACAGAGTGGGAGGTATGAGTTTCATCATAAGGTAAAGAGAGGTGCTGAGCGTGGTGAATGTTGGCTCTCGTATTAATACGTTGTGATGCGGATTGATAGGGAGTATGAGGAACTGGTCGTAAAGGGCTGAGGTTATGGATAAAAATATTGACAAGCTTGTTCATTGTTTAATTGAATAGTGCTTTTAGAGTTACAAAATCTCCATGCTCGATTACAGGCTTTGCTTTTGGAAGAATAGATAAGCAATGATCACAATCGGGAAGCTATTTTTAGGCTGTCTACAAAAAGGCCGATGCAAATGGAAAAAATATCTGAACTTAGATCAAAACTACAGCAAAAAAGGTCGTCCCAAAACAGTGGAAGAAATAACAGCGCGTTCCCATATCGTATGAGATCAATTATATTATTTATCGCTCGGCCGAACGGAAATTGGAATAGACATTGACACAATCAAGGTAATTTTGTGTTTGTCTCTACTCTAGATCCAATAAGTTACTAATCAGCTGTCTGAGTACAGAGCTAAGCAGTTTTGTAGCATATTTTTCTCCAAGATATCTCAGCTACTGGCTCTCTGAGGAGATGTCATTGTACTTGATTTTATTACTCCAAAAAAAAAAAAAAAAAATATGAGCTACCCGGGCAACCTATCATTTTCGAACTTCAATTTTCGAATTTGAGAGACATGACATTTTGAAATTCAAACTTTTGACGTACTATATACGTTAAACATTAAATTTTGATACTTGCGCGATAATTGTTTACCGTGTCAACTTCATCCTCCGGCGGAAGCATAAGTTACGAGGCAACCGAGGTGCAGGTCGCTTTGCAGCGTCCTTCTTGGAGCTGCTCGCACGCCTTTGTCTTGCGATTTATTGAGATAAATTTATTCTGTTTGAGTTAGCATTTTATTCTTTGAATTTACTTTATTTGAGTTAGGATTAACTATCATGCATTTATTTTAAGTTAGGATTTACTTTTACGGATTGATTTTATTTAACTCAAGATTAATTTTAATTGATTTATTTCAATTAAGTAAGGATTTATTTTATGAATCTATTTTGTTTGAGCAAAGGTTGGCTTTTTATGGATTTACTTTATTTGGGTTAGGGTTTATTTTTATGAATTTATTTTATTTGAGTTGGGACTTAATTTTCCAGACTTATATTATTTGTGTTAGGATTTACAGCTTGAGTTCACCAGTTCGTTGGCTGTGCAGATGAAAGGCCTAAATTCCTCATGAAAATAAATGGAATACCCTGATGGACCCGAAGCTAGATTGTAAAATCGTCATTTCGAGTCAAAGAGCACTGCTTTATTTTACTGTCGCATTTGGCTTCAAACGCTAATCTCAGATTTATTGGGTTTTCAAAGAACTTCTCCATTGGTAGGTAATGGTAATAATACTACGCTGCCACGATGACATCCGTCAGTGTTCGGAAGATGGCACAGTAGTCCGTTCGGTACCGAGGCTTCATGAGCTCACGTGCTGCTGCTGATCTTCCTGAGTGCTGTTGTCGCCATCCATTGGTACAAGATTCCAGAAAATGAATCCAGGATATTAGAGCCTGGAATCATTAGGAGTGAAATTTGTACTAACATCTGCAATGCGCACCTCTCTCAAAGTGGGAAATTTGCGCCTGCATCAAGGCGCGAAATCTGCTCCTTCATCAAGTTATAAAATTTGCACCGGCAAGGCGTGAAATCCGCATCTGCATCAAAGTGTGAAATTTGTACCTGCATCAGGGTGTGAAATTTGCACCTGCATCAAAGTTTACAATTTGCATTTGTATCAGGGTGTGCAATCTACTTATGCACCAAGGTGTGAAATTTGCGCCCTTATCAGGGAGGGAAATCTGCACCTGCATCAAAGAGGGAAGTTTGCACCTGCTTCAGCGTGCGGAATCTGCATTTCGATGATGTGCCCTGAGCCTCACACGCTCGCTCCACAGCCACAGGAGGAGTCTACGCGGCGTTCAGCAAAGTGGCGGTTGCGGTTCTGCTTAACGAGGCGCAAATTAATCCTAATGCACAACGACCCTGATTAAGATAAACCAAGGGAATTCAAGGAATATGTAGGCAGGAGCGAGGCTGATAATCCTCTTTAACATTGCAGCGTAGTGTGGCAGCACTGCGGCAGTGAACGCTCGCTTAGAATGTGGCTTATGGCAGCACTCATGTGAGATGGTGTGCCTGGTGCGCCGTGCTGTTGTGTGATGGTGTGCCTGGTGCGCCGTGCTGTTGTGTGATGGTGTGCCTGGTGCGCTGTGCTGTTGTGTGATGGTGTGCCTGGTGCGCCGTGCTGTTGTGAGATGGTGTGCCTGATGCGCCGTGCTGTTGTGAGATGGTGTGCCTGGTGCGCCTTGCTGTTGTGAGATGGTGTGCCTGGTGCGCCGTGCTGTTGTGAGATGGTGTGTCCAGCGTGTCGTGCATTGGGACTGGTGCCCAGTGCAATGTTGCTAGTACACACTGTGAGGAGTGTTGCAAGTGTTGTACGAGATGTTTTCGCCAAAGTTGAGCTGCCTGGTGCGACACATTGCTCTGCAACATGACAGAACGTGTCAGTAAATGGAGAGTGCTGGCACAGCTTTGCATGAACGCTACATTAGACAGGTTTGTAAAGGAAGGAGCTGTGATTTCAAGAGGCTACTAGACAAACTTGCGATGACACATTTGACTTTCGCTTGCGATGAAACATGAACTGAAGATCAATTTAGCTTTCGGGGCGTTTGCTATTTTTCACATTAAGAAAAAGGTTCAGGTTTGAACAAGGTCAGCGTGAGCTCAACAGAAAACGCTGTGAGGAACCATAACTGGCTGAAGACCACTGCTAGCATTATCTAATTTTTAAACCGCTCCATTACCATGAGGAGTCCAAAAGGGAAAATGGCAGTGTTACGGCTGCCAACACTCTCATTTTGGAACATGTAAACTTGTTAGTTTTTAAGTTAAGATATGTCTTAACTATATCTTATATAGATATATCTTACATCTCGATCATCCCAGTCGTGTGATAGGATTCAACGTAAGTAATGCAATACTGGTGAATCTCCATTACATTTTGCTGCAAATGTTCAATTTCAGTCTTCTGCACTTAGTGTCAAAAAGTCTTATTTCTCTCCTTTTTTGCTTCCTACTAACATTCGATATCACCGAAGGAAACTCAAAATTTCGATCTGAAACAGAAATCCCTAACAAATTGTATCAGTTCACATCCGAGTCAAAGAAAAACTGGCTTCATTTCGCTTCGAGACGAGCTTCAGCTCTTCTCCACGGGGAGGCCTTCGTAAGTCTTCGTCTGTCGCGTCGCCGGGGCTGCAGAGCAGAACTCGTCTCCCTTGCAACAGTCAGAACGTATCGACTTCTTCTCATGCACGGTGTCCACCACGCGAACTCGGCAGAAATTTATTGGCACTCTGACTGATAAGTGATTGGCGAAGAGATACTTTCTGTCTGATGCAATCGTATAGTGGGGCATGTAACTGTTCATGAATGTACAAAATTTGAGTCGCTCAAATTCTGCCAAGAAAGGACACATTCATTGAGTGGATGCAATTTTTGTTTCGTACAATTTTCTTGCAAATGATACTGTACGTATCTACCGATACATTAAGGATATAATGCGAATGTTCAGTTTTTTCTTGTTGCTCTGCATGGAATAAGTAGTCATATTTAATGGCAAAGACTGGACATATTTAATATAACAAAAGAATAACTTATTTAAAAAAGTTCTTTATAAGCTAACAATAGTGACAAATGAGTGTTTTTTTCAGTTACGTCGACTTTGATACATGTAGAAATTAGGAATGTTCTTTCATTCATTCAGGCCTAAGGATGGCAGAAAGGCCAGTTAAATTTTGGACGGAAAACTTTATTTTTTATTATCGGGAGCTGTTTTTTTTATTTCAGAGGAATCAAAACACATTTGTTGAGGTCGGGTGCCAAATTAAGTCAAAGCAGTGTGTTGCTTCAAAGATTTTACAAAAAAGTTTTTTGTGTGAGAGTTGGCACTGCAGTTATACCAGTTCTGAAACAACTGAACTCTTTGGTTCATTCTGACGTGCCACAGATAACAAAAGAATGCATGAGACGTCTGCAAATATTCGCGATGAAGGGCACTGGGGAGACTCGAGCAGCGCTTAACGAAGCGAGCGAACGAAAACAAATCACTGAGGAGAGCTGAGGCCACTGCGTCTCATGTGGCCCGGCGTTAAATCAGCTTTTCCAAAACTCGTCATGAAAAAAAGTCATCGACAGCATCATAATATTTCACTACACAAAAAACGACTTGAAGGTACACATTTTTTGATAAAAATGTTTAATTGAAATTAGACTTAGGTACAATCATTAAAGATTTATAGTTTGTGTAACTATCGAATATAAAAATGTTTAGAGCTAAAAATGTTTCCTTGACATCCTAATTTTAGGAATTGAATGAAACTTCCGAATACTTTGCTTAATCATAGTTCTTTGACGTACTGACTTATATTTTTAGATAATACCGTTTGAATGTTTTAAATTTGAGAATTTTCACCGGATTACGATCCTGATCATATTATTCTTATGCACCACGAGTTTTCAGCGTTGAGGAGACCAAACGAAACAAAGATGATAAAGAGCACCCCGCTCTTCTTCTTATTGCCTCACCCGACATACGTATTGCCTCACTCGACATTATTATTGCCTCACCTGGATCAGGTGCAGAGCAGAGTTCAATATTCTACAGTTGACTCAAGTGGCCAAGAAGCGTCCTGCTTCACACCTTCTCCAGTCACTCTCCACTATAATTAGTCTGCGTGATTACTTGCGTTCGAAAGTATTCAAGCATTTCACTTGGGGATAGTCATCCAACTATTTTTGGTGTTTTTCTAAGTACAAGTTTTGGTTTCCGCATCGTTCGAAACAGAAAAATCAAAATGTAACGCAACATTTTTTTGTGTCGTTTAGAATTTAGTGTTTTTTGTGTCCCTCCATTAGCAGTGATGCATGTCCTTATTATGCCTGCTGGTTCATGTCGAGGGCGAGGTCATCAAGTTCGCAGTTATGTACAACTAACTTTATGGATTTTGTTGCAGACAAACTCAAGCTTAAGATTAATCGTCAGATTATTTCATAGGTGTAGAGTCGTGCAGTCTTTCAAATGATTAAATGAAAAGAATAAAATTATGGCTGCGATCGCTCTGTTATTTCTAAACATCATACCTCAGAGTTAAGTGTTAAACTATTTCAACTCCGAGGAAGCTTTCGACTGACGTGTCCACACAAAAGATGAAAGACCGTCGTCACCTCATGATACTGCTGAGCGCCTTTACGACCTACGCTGCTGGTGAGTACCGCTTCAACTCCATGATTGTTAACTGAATTTATTTTTTCACCGGTCTAAAACGCTGATTATTTAGTTTCGTAGTTGAATGTAAAAGTTTTCCCGACGGAAAAAATTGTGACCTTCCACAGTAATCGTTTCACATCGTGTGTATAAGAAATTACGAGCACGATGACAGAATCCTGCTGGTTTCACATCAAAAAGCAAGTTAAATATGCTGCGATAGGAGAAGCTACAGTAAAACGTACATAAAGAGTGCAAGTTTTAACATGTAAACCAGCTCGAATCTGGCGCCAACCTCTCAGCTAACGAAAAAATTACCCACGTGATTTTATGTACATCAGTTTTCCATCCCTGTTTGAAATGCAATGTCGGAGGAATGAGTACTTATTCATGAATAGCTTGTTTGGTGCAAAACTTCCGGAGAAGCTCTCACGTCTCGCCTGCTCCTCTTACGTATAACATAACTTGAAAATTCTGCCCCTACAATTCGTTCAACAAATGAACCCAAGATTTTGTTTAGAAAACACACTGATTATTCTAATCTGTTATGAGGATAAATTTCCTGTTCATGCAGCGCAGAAGTCTATTTCTAGTTCAAAACCAGAAAATTTCACGATTGAAGTTTTGTCCTACCATCCAGAGGAACGAAACTTTAGCAAAAAATCGCTAAATTTCAGTTGATTAAAATCCATCTTGGAAATCTCTTGCACTAAATACATTCAACGCACTTCTAACAATGTTCCAGAATGTATATACTGAAAGTTGGTTTCACGATTGAAATCTTTATGATGCCTCAAAAATTTTTCAAGCAAATACTGGAGTTTTCACAAGATGAAAGGGTAGAATTTTTCGTAAATTTATGATGCCAGCATAGATGTGCTTACTCAATGAGATACAAATTCAATGAGTGATGAATTATAAAACATTCGAGTTTGTTGTGTTGTGCCGAGCAACTGATTTGATTCGCTATTCATACAACCCCCGATGCTAAAATGAAAAGCCAAATATTAAGTACACTCACGTTGAAAGTTCTGTTTCTATTTTTATGTTTTCGGTCCATTAGATTTCCATCTTTTTAACCTCATTAGAATCTGAGAGTGAAGTAAACGATAGATAAACTTTAGATCTAGAAAGGTTTACTCTAGGACCGCTTCTAACCGAGGTCTTCGTTTTCTATAACCAGAAAAGCTGTTTGTACTGGTTAAAATAAAATCGTTTTGTGGACTGGATTCGAAATTTGGTCATTCATGATCCAAGCGAGGTGCTCTGCTCAGTAAAACGTGCAAGGTAAGCTTCAAGGAGAAGATCGAGTGTGCTGAGGATGAATAGCTTATTAAAAGAAGGCAATATCTCCGAAAAATACATGGAAGCTCCTGAGCCACCAGCGCGTTACTTCATCTTCTGTGACACTCAATTTGTCTACAGTTAACCAGAACATTAGGGCGGCACGTCGTACGTAGCACAGCGGCACCGAACTAAGAGGCATGCCTTCCGAACCTACCGTAGAGCAAACACACACTCGGGTGGGTATGATCGTATTATTATCTGTAAACATGATTGAATGTGTGAACAAGTTAAAATTTCATGCGTCAGAGATCTATTACATTTCGCTAGAAATGAGTAACACTCCGTCATTGTACAGGTTTCGAGGAAGTCTAAATTTCTCTGCCTAACTTCTAATAGAACTCGTTATTTTTATAGTTTCCTCTACTTTTGGTTACTCAAATGTGACTGCATGTATCTCAATACTTATTAATTTCCTATAATTCTATCTCTGTTTTCGATTCCTACAATGAGTTCGAATATTTGTTCAAATGTGGTGTTATGGATAATATGTTCAAGTCCCATGACAAAAATAATAGTGAAGATTAAATAAATCACTACCACTCACTCCAGTTGAGCAAAGAAATTCAGCCGCCTATTTTTGAAATTCAATGAACACTTAATAGTATGTATTAGATTTAATACAAATAAATTACCGCAATGTGTAATGGTACTTAACAATAATGAGGAATTTAAAGGTTAATACCTTAGTTTACAAATTTAGTTGTGTACAGTGTACATCAGGCTACGTCGGTATGACGACCTTGCCGTTTTATATAAGGATTGCCCAACATCGTGGAATTAGTCATCGTACTGGGAGGCCTCTTGCGCAACCGCTTCATTCATCTGTGCGACTCCATGCAGAGCAGTGTGGTGCTGGAGTCTCTGAAGATCAATTCGAAATTTTGTGCAATGCGTTTAATGATTCGGAACTAAAAATTTTAGAATCATTGTTCATAACCAGAGAAAAACCTGTTTTAAATAGTATGAATAGTTCTTATCCGCTGGAAGTTTTTCCATAGTTTTTCTATCAATTTTCTTTCTTTTTTAGCATGTCTGACGAACTTTTTGTCTTTTCATGTTTTTCAGACTGTACTTACTGAATATGGAGCTGGACTCCGAAACGTTTAGATTTGACAATGTGTAAATATTAATTGAATAATGATTAACCTACGAGCTGTGTTCCTCGTTTTTAAATTCCTAAAGAACATTCGATTAAAGAAAAATGAATTTCCTTAACAATAATATTTTTGACAACTGTACTTTGAATTTTTCTCAGTAATTTTTCAATATTCGTATCATTTGGTTTGCAAATGATTTTCAGATTAGGGAAACTCTCTACTTCAAAATTCAGTGAACGCAGCATATAAAGTTTAAAATTAATATAAATAAACGATTTCTGCAATGACCCAGAAAAAGGTTCTGTGAACCAAAACTCTTAAAATCAGGCAATGTGTTCATGCTTTACAAGTTTTGTTTGGATCTCTTTTACTTTTTATTTACAATACTGCAGGGTTAAGAAAAGAATGCTCATGAAGAACTTGAGGTCACAGTACACGTAAATACTAATGTAGGATGGCTCAACTTTATTAGTCAACTAGGTTGAAACAGCGCATCTATATATTTCAATGACAGCGCAGTAGTCGGTATAGAATTTGACACTTGTTAAAGGTTAGTGAAGAAACGAAACTTCATCGACTGCGTCCTGCTCAACATTCGTACCTTGGACTTAATCAAAAAGGACTTTTGAATATGCTTCCACTCTCTACAGGATCCGATCTCGGGTACCCCTGACCAAGTCTTTAGACACAACGCTCTGCACCAGAGCATTGCAGCTCAAGCTTTGCAGCATGTTCACCAGATACTCGTAATTCAAGCAATCGTTCTACAAAACCACGTAAGGAAGTTCTCTCTCTCTACCTCAGTCCTGACTATCTCAAACTTTGACTATGGACAGATGATCACTGAAAAAATCAACTCCTAGAAGGTAGTTGACCTCTCACGCAGTACCTTTTCAAAATTTTTCCCTAATTCAGTGCGATTTTACACTTAAACAAAGATGACGTAGTTCTTAGCGTGGAATGCAGGCTTGGGCATTAGTTATTTTCTGCAGCTTTACAGACTTCCTTTATTTCTCTTGCCAAATGCGTTTGCGTAGAAGAATAGGGCAAGCCCCTTACAACAAATTATCTTCATTTAACACATGGATTTTTTACACTCATTTCCAATGGCTAGTGATTTACCCTGAGATATTTTGCAAATAAATTTTTCGATTGAAAGAAATCGCTGGGGTAGCTTTGAAACTGCACTCTCCGATTCGAGAAACTGCCGCTTTCACCAGAGTTTCATAATACACATCCACGAGCAGCTGCAGTCATCCTGTCTGCTGAGCGCAACGGCGTCGTGCAGCGACGGCGGCACCCCACTCGTATACGTCGTCAGAAGCGCGGGAATGTCGCTCACTGGCGAGAAATTAGCGCCTTTCCAGCGGGTGTCAGGAACTGCCACGTCTGGCTGCCCTGACGTAAATTGTAGGCAAACAGCCCTTAATTACTTGACTTATTTATTACATCCAGTGTTATGATCTGTGACGGCATGAGAAGCGCACTAATGAAAACCATTCAGCGTTCATCATCGAGGATGACGATTCCGAGCTCATCAACATCCAGTATAGGAGATATGGAAATTTCCCACTGAGGCTTTGAGTCATGGGGAAGTAAGTGAAGGCTAAAAACTGCATCCGAGCGGAAAAAATGTTTGATGTGGCTAATTTGAGTACCAAATTGGGTATATTATATAGGTAACGTGTACTTCACTACTGTTTAATTTCCTCAGCTAAGGTGACAATATTCATTACATGCCTCATCAGTTTTGAAAGTTTTCATCAGCGCCGTTTCTACCTAAAATGATTTGTTTGACGTTAAAACGTCATAGTGAGCATCAAGGTCAGCTTCGAGCGCGTGTGATCATTCTTCTACAGAGATGATACGAGGAGTTTTCTGCTCTGCATGGTCTTGGTCCACCTCCGAACAAGTTGATACTGGACTGTCAGCAATGTGTGCTTGTACATTTATAGCCTTCAATGACCTCGCTGTTGAAGCTAGTTGAAACCTTGTAGCCCTCACAATGCATTTCGAGCACACAATGTACTTTGATTTTTTGTTCATTGATTCTGCAGAAACTGTTGGACAAACAGCAATGTTTGGCGGCGTTGAGCTCTGACATTGTCAATAAACAAAGAAAGAATGCAACCTCAATCTGGAATTTGGTACATTGATCAAGAGCAACTCCATTGATCAATAAGGATTGATTCAGAGCAGATAGCTCACTCTAGTGATCAGTCAGTTTATTGCCTGAGGTTAAAATTTGTTATGTTCATGAATAATCCATTCAATTCTACAAAAACTGTCGAGTGAGAAAGGGTATTACTGTATCCTTCAAGTTTCTTAGAGCTACTCTTACAGCTACGACTAAATGTTTACTACGGGATTACTGAGATGCGATGAATTCTATTTTTACGAGCTATGGGCGGTATTGAGTAAAATTAAACTCAAATGCTTGCATATAATTTCAAAATCAGTAAAGGAAAAATCAAGGTTGCAAAAAATGTCTGGCTTTGAAATAACACTAAACAAAGTTACATAAATCATTATATCATTAATTGTGTTCAGCTCAAGAACAACTATCAAGAAATACATCTCCATAGAGTTTCCAGAATCAACGCCGTCGCTTGACGAGCTAGAAAATAGCACAGTGTTTCACACACGTGGGCCATTGGCAGATTGTAAATGTTTCCTCGGAAACTTCGATAACGAAATGCAATTACTCTCGTCAAGCTCTGACAAATCTATCAGCGCTCACACACATGCTGCAATGCGGCATAACCATAGCCCTGGGCTGCTGCAAATCAATCAGGACCATTTTATGAATAATGGAGTTCTATTATCAGTTTGCGCTCGTCCCAAATGAGAGCCGTTGACCAAGTGTTCGGTTTGGATTAGTGAGCGATCACAAGGAGCAGGCTACACCCAAGTAAAATGGATGTGTTTACGACTTGTTATGATTGATGGGACGGCAAAATGCGTGTGGCTTCTATTAATGGATAAAGTTGGAGTTTTTTTCCATATTTGCGAACAAATTCAACTTCGTGGGAGCAATCGACTGAAAAACGAGTTGAGGGTTGCGTAGAGTGATGATCATACTCAGCCAGGCATGTTACTCGCTTGAAAAACCGTTAACATCTTGTCGAGCATTCATCTGGACTGAGTAAGTCTAAATTAGGCAAAGATGTGCATCTCAATGACATTTTTCAATTCAACTATCTATGAGTTCACAGCCATGGGTTTACAAAAACACTATTTTTTACATTCTTCCGTCGCTTACGACGGAAGACCTAGCACAGAATTTACAATTTGCGAAGAGTTTGGAGTTAGTTCCGAGGCTGCAACCCCCGGACCGCTTGGTTCCACGTTGACCACGGACAGAATTCTAAAAAAATTTCAGTGTGTCAAATGAGTGTCTGTACCGAAGTAAACAATTGCATTTTTTGTTATTAAGCATCCCCGAACATTTTTGAGACTCGAAACTCTCACTAAAGCAAATAGAGAAAGTCAAAGATAATATAAAATATTTGGAAGGAATACAGTTATTGCAAACAGTAGGACTTACAATGATATTCAGAAAACATTGCGGGAAAAGGTACGTGTAACATAATTAGTGATTCTAAATAATATCACACTTTAGTACCATCAGCTTGTTGAAAGACCTAGAACATACTTCCTGCGGAACGTCTGGAACTTTCTAGATCACTTTTCTCTTGTTAGGGATACACTACAATAATCCCTTTTTCACTGAACAAACAGCCTCTGTCGAATCAACATCGTCCAGAGTTCTCAAGCTGGTGGTCAAAAGACACAGCATTGAGCATGATTATTGAACAGCACAAGAATATAAAGTGGGATCTGAAAAAATCCAAGAAACTCGACGTTCCAGTTAGGTCTCTGCAGGTCATTTTTAAGACATGGAAATCTGAGGAGGCAGTAGCGAAAAAAGAAGATCAGGTGCTCCAAGCGAGTTATCGCAACGAGATCACTCCGAGTTGTTAATAATGGTAAATAAAAACCATAGACATCTCGTCGAGGATTAGCAGAATAAATGACATCAGCAGGTGTTTACCTAAACAAACAATCGCCAAAGTTTTGTGAGAAGACGATCTGTAGGAGCACACTGCTTGAAGAGTTTAACTTCTGATGAAGAAACTAATTGCTGCACGATCGGAATGAGCCAATGCTCTTCTTAAAGGAGAAGATGACACTTTTAAAAGCATTCAGTGGTCAGATAAAAATAAAATAGATCGATTTAGTAACAATTACTATTGGACTGTTTGGCGACAGTCGAATGCATTTATACATGTAACTTGAGAAAAACCTGTTTTTCATTTTCAGTCGCAGGATGACATCAAGAGTTAGATGGGACGATGCATTGGACTAATTATTGCTAAATTTTATTTGCATACTCGCTCCTTGCGTGTAGAATCTCAGGTGGAAAGGAGCCAACGGATATTTCAATAAGAGAGCGGTCCCTGACACACTACATAAATTACACTCTTCAGGTTTAGTATGAGAATTAGGATTTTATACTGGCCTACTCAATTTTCTTCAAATGAAATTTTATGGAAGCAGCTTGAAAATCAAATTGGTAAAAAGCAACCATATATCCTGGCTGAATTAGAGAAGTCTGTCTTGAAGATTGGAAAAAAATCCCTCTGGACTTGTGCACGACCACGACCATCTCTTTATATAAACATCGACTAGGGGCAGTTGTAGCTAATAAGGGCTATGTAACTAAGTATCAAAATTTTGCATGTTACGACCTGTTGTGCAACCCTTTTTCTTGGTTAGTGTTATCAATTAGACGGTTTACAGTGAGTGTTTGACTTCTGTGATATTTTATCTTTAAATAACGTATTTTCTTTAGATCATGTTTCAAATTTCAAAAGTGTATAGAAATGAATTTATATAGGGAAAATGCAATTTTTGGTTCGTTACGAATACGAACATCGTCGTAGTGTCGTCAGTTTTTTAATTAAGCTGCTACCACATGTGTTTTTAGCACGGAGCATAGCTAAGTTTAAAATATGAATCTTACAATATTAGAATGCAACGTATTAAGATAGACCGCCTTAGGTTAGACCTAAATAACTTCTAAACATCATGCAATGAATTTGGGAGTTATGCTTCTAGTACCACATGCCCCGGTGGGTACGTTTATAGATTGTCGCGCTGACACTAAATGATTCATCCAGCGATATCGCTCATTGGGAGCAACGACGTCATAACTCAAAATTTTGGGATATTCGCCATTTCGTTCTACATATTTTGATAAAACCGTCATAACTGTACCTTCAACATTGACCGAGAGGAAGGATTCCTTTTTTCTATCAAAATTAATTCTGTAAAATAGATTGCAAAGTTAAAATTACTTCTCATGAACAATCAAAAATTTCGATTTGTGACGTTGTTCTTCCCAATGAGCGATAAATGGTCTGTGATGTTGAGATCAGGCAACAGGGAAGGCCAATTCAAATTCTGCGTCTTTAATTTTCTCAATCTCATGTTGGGCACAAATGACGAAAGCAAATCTGTCTTTTTACTAAATTCTGCAAATTCGCCAAAACGAATGATCCCGTTGCCGAGTTAATCTGGACCATTAACGGGATTAAAACATTCCACGAAGACAAAGAACTGCTCAAAGAAAAATACGTCAAATGAAATCCTTCGTTGCAAAATTGTTGTGAGCGGGAAAACAAGCAGCAAAGGGAAATTATTTGATTTATTTCAAAATGGCGCATGAATTTTGAAGACGATAATTTAATCTGTGAGCGTAAAGTAAAGCTGCTCAATGACGTGTTGAAGCCACACATCGCAGCATATTTGAGGCAATCCTTAATTTCTTCTTGTTTATCGCATAGTGGTACTTTTGTTAAACTTCTAGATTTTCTTTTTACGCTACACGACACTCTGACTTACGGAAATTTTGGAACACTTTGATCCTAAAACGGGATTGCAAAATGCATTATTATGTTCCCTTTTGAAATTTAAAATTTTCACCAGGAAACTTTAATTTCATGTTCTAGTTCTTTTTCTGTATGCCATTACTTATATCTGAGATGCTGAGATAATAATTATACACCTTCATAATACCTCTTTTGGCCAAGTTTCCTTTTCAATGTAATGTCCCTAATCAACTTTTTACTGGTGGGGGCATTTTCGGGTCGCTGGTGGATTTCTTCGACGAATATTCTAGCTCTAATGGGTTACTGTCACGTACTGAGAATCGCCCCTAGGAGTTACGACACTTAACGATGTGCTACTGTTTCAAAGAAATTTATCTACTGTTCCATTTTGTATACTACAGCAGATACAAAGTAAGAAAT
>JACJUY010000106.1:264843-290064 GCA_014220935.1 Platorchestia sp. MABIK | reverse complement strand
CAAAGTTTACATGAAACGGGCTTTAAAATAGACTAACAATGATAAATTTTTTATTCACAGCACTTTTATTACACACAAGAAACAAGAAATCTATTGCCACAAATCACGCACAAGATGATGTATCTTAAATATCGCACAACAGCATTTTATTTTATAAAAAATATTGTACATCTTCTAGTAGCCTACAAATTTAGTAATTACGATGTTGCGAGGCGTAAATGTTGAATGGTCTTACTCAAATTAGAAAACATTAATTATGTGTTGCATTTTAAGGTCCTGATCTAGGAGGTTTTTTTTGCAAATTTAACGGTGTGAACATTCATTGAATTTCATCCCAAAGAAAAACAATTTTGTGATTTTTCATTAGGAAAAATATTCTACTTTCATTAGATTATAATGCAAATAATGATCGATCCAATTTTTATGTATGTAAATGTAATTTCAACTTAATATTTTTATTGTATTCATGCTAAATATGTGTATATATGATGATTAATATGTATTCTTAAAGTATTTTTACGCAATTTTAGACAGAAAACATTCTTGAAACATTCAAGCCCATATATAGTTATGACTATAGGAAAGAAAGAGTGTCGCTCAAATTTTGTGCACTATGGCAGAGATGCGCACTGTACGCTGTTTGTGTTTAGATGCTCAAGGCCAATATTTTGAGGTATTTCAATTTTTCACTGTTCATTTTTCAATAGTAGGATTTTTTTTAAGAAATCGGTAATAATTTTTGTAGTAATTAAATAAAATGCTAAAATTAATGAGCCAATTTCTTGGAAATCTTATGCGTAATATGAAAAGAAGAACTAATGTAAAATGGAACATTCTTTTAAAGCAAACGTTTCAGAATCTCTGATTCCATTCGCAGTGCTGTAAAACTAAGAAAAAACGATAATCAACAAATAGCAAAAACTCAAAGAAAATAATGTCATATACCATACATCGGAAAAGAATTCTGCGTAACCATTAAAAACTGAAGTTTTTTAAAATTCGAAGCCATACATATACATGCACCAGGATTCTAGTAAACAAACACACAATAAAATCTACACGAAGAAACAGAATTACACACGTACACATTCGAACACCCTTCAATATACACAGTTGGGGCAATATTAAATTTCATCGAACTTTGATCATTATTTAACCGAGGTTTATGGGTAAAAATGAACAAAGATTACAAAATTCTGAGGTCAAATTCATCTCTATCTCTGCAAAGCGAGGAGAAATTAAAACTTTATAAGGGTGGTTTGAACTATGGCAATGATCTCTGGTAGCTGACTGGGTGCATATAACAGCAGATACTCACCGTAATCAACTCGTAATCAACAGGTGGGGTAATATTTGACACACAAGATTATGTTACCAAGTTAGAACGCATCTTATCGGACAAAGAAAAATTTCGTGAAAAGACTTCCGATGTTAAAACATTGTTGCTTAGCTTAAACAAGCATGCTATACTCATAATTCTGAATTAAGTTCGCACTTGGTTTCTATTCTGTCCGATTTTTGTAAAAGTGAATTCCTCATGACTATTTCTGAACAATTTATAGCGGATCTTTGTATTGTGACTAACTTGAGTAAGTTATTTATGTGTAGTTTTGACATAGGTTTATACCAAGGTCCCATTAGACGAAGCCACTGATATTCTTCTTGATAGAATATTCAAAAATCTGTAAACTTCTGGAACTACAATAAGTTTCAATTAAAAAAATAGCTATATCTAGCTTTAAAAGATACATTCTTTGTTTTCAATGGTAGAATTTACCTGGTAGCTTACGGACGGTAGCAAACTGACGAATTCAATGGTGGCAAACTGAAGGTCTGGATATGAGATCCAGCCTCTCTCCTTTGGTTGAAAATTCTTTGCTATTTAATTTAGAAAAGGCTAAGCACATGCCCCTTTGATTGTAAACCTATTTTCTACCGCAGGTACTTAGACGATACTTTCGTTTTGTTTCGTTCGCAGGAAGAGTCCCTAAAATTTTTTGACTACATAAATGGCTATCACGCAAACATAAAGTTCACAATGGAAACTGAACAGAATGAAAAATTACCATTTTTAGACGTTCTCGCAAAGGAAGCCAATTAAGAATTCACCACCTCTGTTTACAAGAAACCAACATTTACAGGACTATGTAATAATTTCTCCAGTGGCATTTACATGGGTAATATTAAAACCAGTGTTACTACTTAACTGCATAGAGCATATCGTAACTCAGGTTCTTATAAAATGATTGATGACGAAGTTGAATGTATCACAAAGTTACTTGTGCAAAATAAATACCCTCCATCTTTTATGACCATTCTTGTTAAAAGGTTTTTAGATAAAAACTTTTCTCTCCTTCTACAATTATGATTTTTCCAAAGCAGAAAGTGTTTGTTGAGCTCCCTTTCTTGGGCTATCTAAACAAGGAAATGAGAAAGGAGCTATTATCCTTGCCTAACACTCGTTTTATTTACACTAACACGCTACCGTTTTATAAAAATAGTTTTAAAGTAGGTTCATTTTTTAATAGGAAAGAGCGTTTCGAAGAAGCCTGAGAGATGGTTGTGTCTACTTGTTGTGTCTTCTTGTGATTGCTGACTGCAGTCCTATGTTGGAAGTGCAACACTCCAGCAATTTGTTCGTCACAGCCAACACTCTGGTTACTCCCATAGAACCGGCCGTCCATACTCATCTCCCTCCCAGTCAGCTACAAGAGATCATTGCCATAGTTCAAACCACCCTTTTAAAAGTTCTAATTTCTCCACGCTTTGCAGAGCTACAGATGAATTTGACCTCAGAATTTTGGAATCCTTGTTCATTTTCACCCATAGACCTCGGTTAAATAATGATCAAAGTTCGATGAAATTTAATATTGCCCCAACTGTGTAAATTGGAGTGTGTTCGAATGTGTAGGTGTGTATTTCTACTTCCTCGTGTAAATGTTATTCCGTGTTTGTTTACTAGAATTCTGGTGCTTGTGTACGTATGGCTTCGAATGTTTTAAAAAATTCATTTTTTAATGGTTTGGTATAACTATTTTTCGATGTGTGTATTATGACATTAGTTTCTTTGAGTTTATGAAATTTGTTGATTGTCGTTTTTTCTTTGTTTCACAGCACTGCGGATGGAATCAGAGATTCCGAAACGTTTGCCATTAAAAAAATGTTCCCTTTCACATTGGTTCTTCTTTTCACATTTTATAAAAATACTGTATCTAAATCTTCATCAAAATGCCAGATTTTTATCTTTTGGTACATCAGCGTTTCACAGAACTTAGAAGCAACAATTTCTGTATAGTAGCTGTGCTGAAACTAAAATAAATAATAATACCGTGCCTAGTATCAGAGAGCAACGTCATCGACCTATTCGAGTTATCCACAGGATATCGCGCACTAGCACGAGGTGTATACATATATATGGTCCGATTGCAGAGTGTCCGTTGTTTTGAGCACTTTGTAAGAGTGATGTGTGAATTTGAATTGCCCACTACATTGCAACCAACTCATTTTCGGTTTAGTGTTCGGTGCCACTTACATTCAATAACGTGCCTCACTCACGTTATCACTGAGTCAGTTTGCATCACCTCAGCCGATGATTTATGCCCTTAGAAGCAAGGACATTAATCATCGGCAGACCCAATCGAAACTCTGCCTGTAACTTTTTGCCGATCGAACCTCCTGCGTTTGCATTTTTTCTCTCAAAGCTGAGAATGTTTCTAGATTCAAATAGTACTTTCTCACGATAAAAAACTCTCCCACTTTTCATCTGCTCACTCCCGGTGCTCTATTTGCCTTCTCTGGAAAAGTGCAATTAAACAAATTCCCGTACTAGTCATCATTTATTTCACACTGTGACAACGATTAGGAGTATTATTAGCCATCGGCTGCAGCAGGATAAGTAGANCAGGCTCAATATATGTTCCGTTTCTTTACCTGATAGTGAATCTTCCGTGAATAAGTCGAAATGTTCGAGGACATTGTTCTCTCACATAAGCTTGCATATCCTTTGTATTCTCTTTCTATTTTGCTTATCCACATGTGGTGAACAAATCTTGCGTTCACCGACTTCTGAGCACCGGTGTTGCGTTAATTTAACCTGCAGAAGTTCCCTTTTTCCCCTCGCGACTTCAATCCTCCTGCTGTCTACCTAGTACCCCAGAGAGCGAGCTCCCAAAGTCGGGAAAACAAAAAAGTAAGAAAACAGAATGTGTCTTGTTCCTAAGCTCACAAAATGCAGAGTATTTCTTGACAGACCACTAGATTATATATTCAGTTAACTGAAATACCTCAAGGGTAACTGTGAAATTTGAATTAAAAAAAAAAGGCTAGTAATTTCAAGGGGTAACTCTGAGCAATTGCAATGATGAGATGTTCAGAAAGAAATCCAAATGAATTTTCCCTACTCTGTGGTTAAATCTCCCCTCAAGAGGATACAACTATTGGATCTATGGGAATTAGCGCTCCCAGGAGGAAAATGTGAGGGCCCGAGCTGAGAGTTAGGTAGACCTTCTTTTTGTTGAAAAAAAATGTTTTTTGTTATGTCAAGGACCACATTTTTTCGGTTCACTGCGGTCCTGGTTTTCAGCACCTACTACTTTCTTCTTCAACTTTAATCTTGTTTCATGAACTTCTTTCTCAACGAACTGTTTCTATGCCCTTTCTGTATAGAATCCGCGTTCCCTTAACTCCCTACTAAATGGTGCCTTCCTTCTCCCTCTCTTTGGATCGCATACGTTGCGGATAGGGAGGTTTAAATTAACTAATAATCAATCTAATCTGTGGTTAAATCTCTTTTCATTACTTCGTTCTATCAGATGTATACCCATGAAAGCACAAGTATCCCAGAAAATCCCCACCGTGAGTTAATCGAAATCTCCTAACATCTATACACGAAGAAAAATTGTGAGAGGACCAGCAAAGTTTGAATATTGAAAACTCAAAAAATCATTGACCTTTTCCCATCAAATGCACATGACAGTGATTTTTATGTGGAAACACAACGATATGAACGTTGAACAAACCTCGACTTACATTCTGCGTTTCGGTTAAACAATAATGAACTCGAGATTTAAAACTACGGGCGGCTGGTGTATCCAGTCCAGAACACGTTTTGTGGTGGGAAGAAATGAAAAAAAAACGTAACTAAGCAACAAATCAAAGGTTCTTCCAGTGATTCATTGAACACTCTTGGTAGGCATTTCACAGGCTTAATATTCTATACGGAAGTACTGAAGGTAATGGTGATCAAGAAAAAGATTTGTTGCGCCTCAACCGCATTGTACCCTGAGACGCTTTTGGCGAAGAGTTTCCATCGGCACTGGCTGTTGTGGCTGCTTGATAATTGAGCTTCTCAGTCAGTCAAGGGGCAGTTGATTTAACTGAAGTTATTCCCTACTGTATGTCTTATCACTAGTGGCTTCCTTCATTAAATGTGGAGTTCTCGTACATTCCTTTTCTAGGTTATCATTTCATAGAATCTTTATTGTTCCGTAAAATCTGTTAGAGGGAGATATAATTTGCCATTCACGAATGCAAGCCCACTCTTTTCAGTAAAAATGAACCTTATCACACAGAAATTGGACTGTAAGGTCAATCACACAGAGCCACAAGAAAATAACGAAAAAATTCCAGTTAATAATTTGTGTACGGATGTTCCTGAAGCGAAAGATTAGCCCATCAAAGGAAATTACTGAACTGCTGAAATAGCGATTTCAACTGGAGATTTCATTTTAAGCTCTTGAAAAAAGCTTCTGGCATGGAAAAAAGCTTCTGCTTAAAAAGCTTCTGGCATGCTTGACAGCTTTTTAAATATACCTGAAGGTTCTACGACACTTCAAGCAAAGGAAAAGGTATAAAAAGTGTAAGACTAATTTTCCAATTCGTGTGAAATCGCTAAAGAAAAACACTGAAATACCTAAATTAGGCAATGCACAGAAACGGAAAGGGAAGCAAAACATCATTGGTCTCATTATATTGAATGCAATCCTCACTTCTATTTTAACGCAGCGCTCTCCCGAAAATAAGCAAGGTAGGCGTAAAGGCTGATACACTTCGATGCCATTAAACGGGGATTTCCCATTATTAGTCTTATTCCATACTTCTTTTTACTAGAATATTTATAGGGTGTCCGGGATAAATTTCACAGAATAACATTTGATATATTTTTCAGATTTTTAAAATTTATTCGTACCAACTAGGCTTGAGTTTAAAGTTTAAGCCCTCCTTCATTTATATACACGATGACAGCAAGACTGGGTGACTGGGAGCCACCTGAATCGTGGAAGAGAATAACTTGCATCATGATGATTCGCGCCGGCCATCAAAATAAGGAGATTATGGGCGTTGCTCAATGCTCCCTGAACACTGTAAAAACCATCCGGCATGAACTAGAGAATTTCTGTAGAAATTACGAGGCTACGAAGAGACTAAATTTCCCAAAATTGTCATGGGCTTTGGAGACGTATCCTCTGCGGGCAATGTGATGCACGCAAGTCCCAATGTTTGGCCCCAAACTCCGCTGTCGAGAAAGATACCAATCGTCGTGCCAGTACTGCAAGAGACCAGTTAATCGATATAATTGAAGTGGTTGTTGAGGGTCTTCAAAGGGAAAGTATAAAATCAGCTTGTTACAGGTTCCGGTCCGGATTGAGGCTGCAATACACGCTAATGGCAGTGATTTTGAATAAAACTCTTAGACAACAATCTAATTTTTTTGCCCATCGACCTTTTTTGAAATCAAATGAACTTTATAGATACCAAGCGCTTCTTTTTTTTCCTGATAAAACTGTCAAATTTATCTCGAACACCCTACAGATTCCTAATCCAAAATTATAAGCATGACACCAAAACTCTACTCACTCCACATTTGCGAAAAATATCTAAATATTACCAAGCTCAGTTCTGTCCGTTTTTTTTCTGCCACGTTATTGAGAAGGCCAACTGAAGTGACTAAGCTTAGCTACTGCCTGTGCTGGTAAAGTAGTCATTTGTTTTTAACATCCCATCTTTCTAGTTCTTTAGAAATTTATCATTAAACCTACGGGATATTTAAGCCTAGGGCGCATGGAAAAATTGATTAGAAAACAAGATAGAATCAATCAGGCTCCGGGGAATTGACACCTCAGACAGTATAATGGAGTCAAGAAATCCTGCACTGCACTTGACTGCGTCGACAGAGACTCGAGTGCCTCATTCATGCAAGCACGTTTTCAGTTATATCTTACATTATACTGTATGTCTTCAGTACAAAAGGAGCCCACAAGGACGGATGTTTAAAGTGTTATTTTAGCAAAACATTTAAAGTAAAGTATAAGTTAGCTCACTAAGATACGGTAGCACAGAACAATGGCCAAATTCGGTGAAAACCCTCATTCAACAGTCTAAAAAGAAATACAAAGAATTGTGTGTTTACAACAAAACGTTGATTTTATATTCACAATTAATTCAACAAAGAAGCGACCCTCAATGAGCTCTATTGCTGATCATGCAGCGAACTTTTCTGCTGCGGGGCCTCTGCGTACAGAGCTGAGCAATGCACCTAATGGATGTCCGAAATAAATCATTTAGTACATTTGGTGTTCAGGATCAGCATAACAGAACTATTTCCTTCACATAAGTGCTGCGATTAGTTGATCTGGCCCATGCGTTCTGGCGCTATGAAACAGAAATATATAACTTTCAATTTTCAAGTCAACTTTCCTTTTGAATTCGAATAGATCCTGTTGTAAACAACAGCTAACGTCAGTATTATTCATCTTCAATGATGTTTTCGTTTTGCCCCGCGTGACACCTGGCAAACATGTTCAGCGTAATCAGGCTTCTTCAAGCTCCCCTAAAACTTATGATTGAACTTCAAATTGCAGTCCTCTGAAACAGATTGAAATCATACATGAATTGAGAAAGTTGTGGAAGTTTACGCAGCACCTACCGCTGGCAAGCAAATTTCTGGCTGTCTCAGATCAAAATGCGACAGCTAGACACGAGTACTGTTTAGAGGAGCTTATGTATACCAAGTACGGACTTACTTCTAAGTTGTTCAGTAAAATGAGCTTGTTGGACCAGTAGCGCGCGTTTACTTTGTGCAGGGTGGGTCACGATGATATTTACCGGCTCATAAATGTATCATTGATACCCTCCTCCTTTCCATAGATGGAACTGCAGGAATATAATCCAATTAATTACTGATTTTTCGCATTTTTGAGGCTTCCTGTGTGTGTCAACGGGATTTCAAGGGCTGAGAAAATTATTTGCTGCACCCATTACTGTAAATAAGTTGTTGGCATAAACGCTCGCTGGCTTATTCATTAGAATGTGCTCACATTTAACACAAAATCTCTTCGTATTATTCTGCATTCCAGCAATTTGTCAGGAATTGGCCCAGGTATGACCAAACTTTCATTCTACATCATCAATAGAACCTAATAAATAATTCTCAGTTGACGTACGAAAATTACCATTCAATATTTGATGTGTTTTTTTAAGCACGAGTTTGTAGAACCTTGTCCACTTGAAAAAATTCGTTAATTACAGTCACATGCAACACATTGTCATCTGTATGACTGGAACGCAAGCATAGGTACAGCACAAGCACACACTTTTGTGTATGAGGAGTAACTCATTCAGGGCTTGTCAAATTTTCACGCTCATCATTTCACATTCATGCTTAGGAGTTCGGTGTACTCGTATCTTATGACGATCTTAAAACTTTAAGTGAGGTTCGATCACTTCAGAGATCTAAATCGCACTACTTCTTTTATTCTCTGAAGAAACCCCGTCGTCAACAGCATGAAAAGTACTAATGCATTTCACAGAGCAGGCAGTTACTTTTTCTAAATTCAATTTTTCCCAATCGATATTATTCAACGTACATATTCGTGCATCAGTTCATACAACTGATGCCGAACATACGCTACGTTGAAGAGGGCAAAACATTCGTTGCGTTATTTTTCCATTAAGTGTTTCAAGTTAAGTGTTTCAAAAGTGCTACAAGACGGCAATAAAAATCAACCATATTGTAGCTCCAAAAAACTTCGAACACTCATTCTTCGGCTGAATCGATGTGAAATATTCTTGTCTTCGGATGGTGGAACATTTATGACCCTGCAGCCTCCTGCACAAAGTAGAGAGAAGGTGCAATGATTGAGTTTGCTCGAACCTCGTCCGTATTGCACCGCTTCTGGTCTTATTCTGGCGGTATTTTAGCCATGCGATCTGTGTCCTTTCCCCGTCACGAAACTTTGTGATACGCATTTAATTTGCATTCAAATTTTTTTTCTTACCTCTTCGGAAAATATTAAATGTTAGTTGAGAGATCTTGCTTGCTGAGTAAAGCGAAGGAACAGTGTTAGCTTCAAAGATCTGCCCATTAGCCACCCAATATTTCTGAAATGCTTGCGTGTTCCTACGACGGAGACGATTAACGTTGCAGGCGCGTAAGTGGTTATCGCAGCTCAAGCAATGCTGTTCGAGCGTCCGCTCCAAATTAGCGAAGTTTTACAGTCGCCGTGACGGCATTTCAACGAAATGACGCACCGGCCAATCGAGGACCGCCCAACTGAGCGCAGCAGCGTTGGCAGGGGAGCAGGAGCGCGTACAGCTGCACTCTTCTCAGGAGCTGCGCCACATTGTTTCTTTCATAAAAATGCTTATAAAGATGGAATCTATTCCGTTCTGTCACTTATAATGTCTGGTTTTGTTTCTACTACAACAGCTGCAAGACGCAACCTCTGGAATACGAGAGTGTGTGTGAGGCAGCTGACGGACGAGACGGGAGGGTAGCACACCAAATTTGTCTTCCCGTAAAATACGCGCATGTTGTAAAATGAATTTTGCACCCCTCCTAGATTTTCAAAAGACGTTGTTCGACCAACTTAAATTACCCTGTTAAGACTACGTTCCATGGCAAACCGTTGCAAATAATTCTAAAACCGTTTATGTTATTTTATTAAGTTTTAAACAAAATTTTTTCTAAATATAAATCAAATTAAAAACATCACAATTGTTGAAAAATATACAGTATATTACGCGTGAAAAATCGTTATTGAAGTCTTATTCATTTATGCACCCAATGTAGCTCATTGGAGCTATTTTAAACGCTACAATACATTACATCCTAGCTTGAAACTTACCAATGATTTGTGAAAGATAATGTATTAAGGAATGTGCCTCGTCAAAGCCTTCAGCGCACAGTAATAAGCTTACACGTTGTGTTTTCCTTTAGTTCAGCAAGAGAGGACTAAATCTATACTCTTTTGCAATCGCATTATTGAATTCAGAACTATTTGGTAATGACAATGAACATAGGCGTAGATACAAGTTTTGTATTTCAAAAAACATAGGTAACTTTCACTGAAAACCTGCGAGCGTAAGTCCGTTTTATGTGCAAATCCAAGCTGGTGGAATGAGCTCCGACTACCGATCAATAACTCCTAATAAAGATTATGCTCTATATTGAGGTGCGATACGCATATCGTCATGAGACAATGCGCTTGTGGCAGTTTTGGCTTATTGAATCATAATTTTATCCAGATAAAATTACGGGTAAATTACAATGCGACCCACGTAGTATACAGCGCACATACTGTATATTTCCAACCACAATGATGATGGTGGTTTTCCAGGATTGATAAGTTTAGTCATGCTGGATTTCATTTGAATAATTCAAAATTAAATGAAAAATACACATATGAACCTAAATATGATGGCAAACAATAAAACGTGTAAAAGTGTACAGATAGAGAAAAAATATGTATGCAACACTTTTCATCTTGTCTAAAAAACACACAATAGAAAAACTCTAAAATTAAACAGCTCTCCAAGGAACATTGACAGGAAAAATATTCATAAGTGGTAATTTGCCCCACACCTTTTCTCGCTTTATAACCACATTCTTTCAAAATGTTCCGACGAACTGCAAATTTAACAACGACGAACCATTGAATATAACAGGGAATAGAAATTTAGAGACAGTGTCACAAAAAATAGCAACAACGACAAATTATAGGGACACCAAGCCAAATGAATGACAGTGAAACTATACATCAGAACAAAGAAACAATGTGAAGTAACAGAGTAGGTTTATTGTAACAACGTTCAAAAAGGATAACAATTATACCAAAAATAGTGACGTGCGTGTACATTATTGTAACAAATTAACAATTTCTGACACAATTATTTACACGCAAAATAAACAGTAAAGTAGTCATTTAGCGTAGTACATAATGGATATTGAAACATGGTTTAGAAAATTATTTATAATTACAATAAAGAATGAATATCATATGTGAGATATTGAAACTGTGCAAAAAAGAAAACATCTTGTGGATTAAGGCTCTTGATCAAGTAGCTGTTGGCATGGATGCAGTTGTCTGCCGCAATGGCTGGAGTGACAGATGGCACGCACGTGTCAATGACATGCCAGAGAACCTCCTCCCGGTGCTGACGCAGCGACTTTCCTGCTCTGCGCGCTGCCGCCACAGTGCATGTTTCCATGATGCCATTCAGATGGTGCAACTGTGGCATCTGGGACGTAGGGCTTGCAGTCGAAAGGGGCACGAAGAGTTCTATTGAGATCCTTAACGGTGATGGTTAGAGTAGCTTCAATCAACATCACAAGTAAATCCAGGCTCTCAATATCTCTCATCTTCTTGCGACCACAAGTCTTGCGCCGGCAAAAACAGATTATCGTTGTTGGTAGGACCTAACAATGAAATAAGCGGTGGTACGCTTCACTCCCAGTTCTTGAACAGCAATACATGTCACACGTGAACTGGCCACGTCAGAGTTGTTCTGGTAAATTCCATTACTTCCCGGTCAGTTCATCATCCACTGACCGGGAAGTAATGGAACCTAGCCCCATATTTTGTCGGGTGGTATTCACAATCCCGAAAGTAAAAATCCCAAATGTCAAAATCCCGAATATCTAAATCCCAAAAATAAAAATCTCGAATGTCCCGTTCAGTTAAAAACATCTTATGTATACCAAATTTAAGTACCAGCTGTCATGGATAATTTTCATCAATTATTTTCAATTCTTCACTACACCAATTCGTAACACACACCATCAATTCGTAACACACAACATCAATTCGTAACACACACCACTAATTCGGGTCGACGCTTCCACTGCCAAATATGGTCGGGAATTAGATATTCGGGATTTTGACTTTCAGGATTTTGACATTTGGGATTTTGAGGTGGACCCATTATTTTCAATTGTTATTGAATGAGGAAGTGCGGGAAAATGATTTATCTCGTCAATAGGAGTTTAAAACAATGTTGTTACAACTTGTGACTTTTCTTTACTATTTTTTGCATCTGTTACATTATTTTGAACCTGTGATACTGGCAATATGAAGCATTGTTACAAGATTTGATTATTTGTTAAAGAAAATGAACGTCTATTGCAATATTCTGAGAGTGTTATACAATTTGAAGCAACGTTATATTTATTTGTCTATGTCACCACATTTTGAGTCTGTTATCAATTTCACAGCTTCGTCACTGGATTTGTGCTGGATGTTGTTATATTTTGAGCAGTTGTTATTAGTTTTTATTCGGTGTTATATGATTGTGCAAACTGTTGCTATATTGTTTTGACGTGTGGTTATAAAACGAGAAAATGTGTATCACCTGAGCTCTCTCGTTACAAACATTCTGAGTGTACACATAAATCTTACGGTTATTCCAAACTGTATTCACGACCATGATGAATGGTATAAAATAATGTATGAAGTGATAAATAAGCTTTCATGAATAGTACTTTTGGATATGATGGAATCATTCCTACTTTTAGGGTGTTACTTTCCATAGGAAGAGCTATCGGTTTCGATATTTTTATAAATACTTGGCTATCAGAACTTGGAATACAAGTTTGTCTTTCGCACGACCAAAATATCACGACAATTTAGGCAACTAAGCCGACGTGTATCTTTATACTCGACACACAATACTTTCCCCTGTCCCATCACCCCAAACATATCTGTTCTCATGGTCACCCCAAGTTTGTGGCACGCAGTGACTATTTTCAGCGTTTCTTGGAACTGAAAACTCACATTCTTATCATAGTAGGTTCTTCAGTTCACATTATAAGAACAAATCCTCGTGTTACAAAAGCATTTCAAAATCCCAATCAACTAATATAATGCATGGATCCCTCGAGATCAAACCAACACCACACAAAAACCAACCAATGCAGATAACAACGAGGAAGAAGCACCAACTTCAGTACCCAGAATCAGCGTTTGTTTTGCTTTAAATATCGCCAGCTTGGTTGAGTGAGCCTTGAGGACGGCAGGCCAGGCACCATGCAGAGGCGGCGTCTGGGTCGTGTTACGTGGCTAATTAGACGGTGCTGTGCCGCACACCGGGGGCGCCGCAGCGGGCTGGCGAGGGGGCGCAGTTGTAGCTTTTATGGCGCTATGATCTTGTCTGCTTGTTTGTTCAGTGCTGGTCTGCATGTGAACTCGTGAGGCCTAAGTTGGTCGCAGTTCTGCTCTGAAGTGGTGGGGCTGATATGTTCGTTAGGCCGATTAGAGCATCAGGAATTTTGCATACGCTACTTTCCGATCTATTAGACTTGAGAAGTACCTACGATCTCGTTGTCTTACTAAGCTTAATCTAGCATGGCACTAGTAATAACTTTGAAACATTCTTGTTCAAAGCAACACTCGATAAACGATTTATTTCTCAAATAAAAATAAGAGTTGACGCGTACTTTTCCCGTACAGCAGACATCGGACAGCTGATCGGTACATTTCTCTGTTTCTGATCAAAACATTGCCCTATTCATGATCAGCACATTACTTCATTTCTGATGAGAACACTACTCCATTCAATTTGAACTGTTTTGAAATATTAAGTAGTGAAAATTTTTAAATTGTTTAAATTTTTCATCTATATAATATTCCGCTTGTTCCTCCCTTAGTTAGTTACTCCGTCCGTTACGCTCTCATCCGATTTTGCAGTATCATGGAGACCGAATTCCTGAGTGTTACATTAAAAGAGCGCCCTAACATGCATTGATACGTTTGACATTTTACCAGGTTAGCATAGTTTAGGTATTGTTGATGAATTTTTTTTCACGTGTCCATGGTTTTTTATGTTTGACGTATTATCAGGGTAGCTTTGTTTAGGATAGGATAGTAAAATTTGTTAGGTTAGGGTGGGTTAGGATAGAATTTGTTAGGTAATGTTAGCGGAAATTTTTCACGGGGCCCCTTAGCTGAACGATGACATTACTTAGCCCTTTGATTACGATAATTCAAATGATTCAGGATAGGATAGGTTAGCATAGATCAAATTAGGTTAGGATAGGATAGTTTAGGATAGGATAGGTTAGCATGGGTTAGGTAATGTTCATGAAATTTTTAAGGGTTCTTGTTTTTTTTATGCTTGACATATTATCAGTACAGCTTTGGTTAGGATAAGAAAGGTTAGTACATGCTAGGTTGGCATGGGTGATGTTAGAATTTCTTAGGTAATGTTGACCGAATTTTTTCACGGGTCTACTTAGCTTATTGATGATATTGTCCGTGGAATTTCCACGGGTTCTGCCAGTATTAATGAATAAGCTTATTTTATAACAACATTGCAGCCCTGTCAGCTTTTAATTATGCACTAGTGCACAAGAACAGTCAAAAATGACGGGATTCGATGTTTTCTTTAGACAAATCTTCCACATGTGGAGGACAAAAAAATGTATCCATCCTAATAGTACCAGCGTTTCAAATGTTCTTGCACTTGTACACTGGTGAAACTTGTATCACAGATATGGTCATTCAGCATCCCTTAAATGAGATTCCCATTGTAATAACATGGGAGAAATTCCACACAAAAATGTGTAAATTTATTTATTTATGAATTTAAGGAAACACCAGGCGTATTGTTATATAATAATTGATTAGCCCGAGATGGACTTCAGCTACAAATAAACAGCTCAAGTGGCTAGAATTGTTCAAAAATAACTCTTTTTCTTGGGAAGGGGTTGGGGAATGCTTGAAACACAAAATTTTATTCAAAATTTTCACGGGCGCTCTTGTTTGCGGAGCGGAGTTCAGTCGTGGATGCGGGCGCAGGGAGCGTGGGAGCGGGGCGGGGCGAGGAAAAAACTGCGCGTAGACTGGATACAAAAATCAAAATATTCTCTTTATACAAAATTTGCGAAAGCTCAGAAATATGTGGGATGAATGAACATTTAAGAACTTATTAGTATCGCAATGCTATTTTTCTGTCTCAGTTTGAGTAAATTCTTAGAAATTAACTTTTATTGAGCTGAAAGTGTATTTGCAGTTTGGGGGGACTAATTCTTAGCATTGATATTTTAATAATATACAAGGCCGTCAAGATAAATTGGGACTTTTTTCAAAATGCTCTAAAACTTGTAAAACTTGTAATACTGAGTGCTTTTTAAATATGGGACCCGAAAAAATCTCTAACAACTTTTGATTCAATGATAGGATTTCTGAAAGCAAAACGGCAGTAGAAACCTGAAACTTTGATCTTTTATTTGGATTAATTTTTGAAGATGACACTTTTTCGTGGGGCGTATAATCGACTGCAAGAAATATAAATCTAAGAATTCTACTGCCATTTTGTTTTCAAAAATGCATTCTTTGATTCAAAAATTAGTAAAGGTTTTTCCGGGTCACGTATTTAAAAAACACCCTGTTTCAATGGAAATGATACGACATTTATTTCATGTAATATTTATACTATCTATTTTCGGGTACATAGAAATAAGGAAACAAATATAAATATTTACAATGGAAGCTGTAAGAGGAAACAAAATTTGCGAATGGAAATTTTCTTACGGAAATTCTAAGAGGATTGTGTACTCTAAGTCAACAGTTTACAGAATTGTAGCGAAGTTGAATGCTGAGGGTAAAGTCGGACAAAGTCCTCTCTGACCTCGAAAGGATCAAAAGGGAACTCCAACCTTTTCGGCGGGCTTGAAAAGGTCGATGAGGGCGGACCTGTCTCAGTCAATGACCAAACTTGCTAAAAAGCAAAGTTTGAGTCGTGGAATAATGTCACGCTGTTAAATATTGATCTCAGGATGAGGTATGTTAGAAGACGTCGTAATATCCTAACTGCTCGTTCAAGAGAAATCAGAGCTGAAAGAAGCCCAAAGCTTCTTTACCATCTGAAGAATAAAGGAGGACTTGTCTGCATTCTTGCGGATGAAAAATTATTTGTGGCGGATGAAGTTACTAATCGCCAGAATGCTGGCATCATTGCCGACGACTCTTCATGTGTGACACTAGTGATGCAGAGCAAAAATCCTGTCCAAGTTATGGTTTTTGGAGCCATCGCAAGTGATGGACGAGTGATGCCCCCCCATTTAGAAGAAGCAGCACGAGTCAAAATCAACACGGTGGAGTATTTGAAGATATTGGGAGACGTTCTGCTGCCTTGAATTTTCAGGGACTATGATGCTAACAAAGTTATGTTCGTTCAAAACTCAGCACCAGTACATGAGGCTAAAATGATCTAAAGCTTCTTGAAGGAAAATCTACCATTGTTTATTCATAAGGATGTTTGGCCTTCCAATTCTCCAGGTCTTAATCCCTTCGACTACTGATTATGGAGCATAGTGGAAAAATTTCCAATACTAGTTCTCATGGGAATACCAACTCTTAACAGGCAGCAATTCGAAAATCTTTTTGGAATCTCGATCAGAAGGAGGTTAGGAGAAGCTGTTCTAAGTTTCCTCTCAGGATCACAGGAATTATTGAAGAACAGAGAGGTTACATTGAAGAAAAGTGTTACATTGGGTTAAAGGAATACATTAAAATATTAAAAATAGTCATATGTTTCATTAGCCCATTTATGTATTTATCAGGTTATTTTGAGAAAAGGCAAAAAATCCCCAATTTTTCATGACGGCCTGTATAACTTCTGTATGTTTATTTGTGTACATGTTTTTTGGTGAGTGTACATCTATCGCATCGCGTTTTCAGCATAAGATCAATCTGTATCAATAGTCCTACAAACGCTGATAGCCATGTTTGATTGTATGCTCGTATATTTGTAAGTTGCTGTCCACGTCATGCTTCCAAAAACCCCATGGGGCATAATTCACTACCTGCGTTTCGTACTAATACTGATAAAACGCAAAATGTAACCTTTTTACCAGCTGTTTGATGGATACGATCCGGTAAGAATGTTAATTTTTTGAGGAAAATTTTTCAAAAATTAGCTAGCGGTAAACAAGAACAAAAAAAAACGATGCAAGGATTTTAAAGGTAATAAGGAAAGAAACTAATGATGATTCGTAAAAAGCGTTTAAGTAGCCCCAAAATTGGATGAAATCGCTGCTCTCCTACAGTAATATGTAATGAGTTGCCACTGCAATTTTATCATTTGAAGTTGAAAATCTTAACATTGGGGTTGCGACAGCTAGTGAAGACGTAGTTTTGCAGTCTCTTTAGGACGTTCACCATAATCACTGGAATGTTCTGTGAAACGCTATTCTCGAGAGTTATTACCGCCTTTGGACGTTCTACAGTATACTTGACTTGGAAATATGTTGAAAGATAACCAGGAAGTTTAGCGCCAGGATTTCGAGTGAACGTCAAGAGGAGGCATGAAATGTTGCACCGTCTTGCTGGCTCCATAGGCCGTCAAGATTATGATCGGTGAGGAATTCAACGTCTTTTGAATTGAGAATACCCTCAAGTATTTTACATTGAGGAATTGAGATCACAGTAGAGTATTCTTCTTCGAAAACATAGAGGAACTCATGCCAAAATTTTTGATTGCTTAAACTGCAACCTTCACAGAGCGCAGCGGTCGTTGGTGCAAATCACGAGAGTGACTGCCTGGTCAGTGTCAAGTTATATATTTTAATTGTTCCCGATAAATGGGCACTTCGCCATTCAAGCTAAAAACAACTGTTCAGAGCATGATTTTGTTTCTTCACAAAGTTGTGCCGGTATCCTAATTTCTCTCACCCAATTCCTGCGTATCAAAATTGCTATCAACGTGCTATACACTGACATAAAATATTCTTGTAACGTTAGTGTTTTTTAAAACATTAAACAAATCTGCATTCTTTTTGCCATGGCAAAGAATATATAAGTAGCCAGCCCAACGAGTCACTGGTTATCTACACCTTGTTCACTTCACATTAATGCTAGTCAAGTTCAAATTAAACCAAGTCAAGTTTAAATTAATCCAAGTCAAGTTCAAATTAATCCAAGTCAAGTTCAAATTAATCAAACCCTGAGTTGAGTTAAGAATTGGCATAATCACTCGTTGATTTGAGCTGTTTTTGTGTTAAATATGTATCTATTGGGTGTGATGAACAAGAAAAACGTTTTTCCTTTCAGCAAGGAATACATAAAATTTCCGCTGGTGTTGCAATCTAAAACAAGCTGTCGTAAAACGTGGTAAGTTTCCAGCATCAGGAGGCAGAGTGTGATTCAGATCTTTGAGCGGAGTAACCGATAGAAGTCAATTATAAAATATTCGTATTATACTACACATTAAAGATGTTTTACAATTCTTCATTAATGGCAGTATGCATTCATTCAAATATTTGTTTTCAAAAGATAATTTTATGTTACACACACACACAGTAGTATCGAGGATTTATTCACTCATATGGAGATTTATACGCGTGAAATTCCCCTTTATCACACATAAAGTCATATATGCATGCAACTACAAAAGATTACCATTGGACGATATGTAGATTTAACATTTAAAAGAAATATAGCAACTAAGTCTTTTTTTGCTTGTTCAAACGATTTTTTGTATAAACAAGTTACAATTTGTTTCATCGACAGAGATGATATATTTGCCTTAGCCTATTAATTTGAAGGGACGACACAATTTTTATTGCTAATGCAGGATTGTATCTGAGTAGTTATGTACTCATATGAATTGTAATTAAATGGTATCGTACATTAGTACTCAGTTAATCGCGTTTGTATATTCCTTTTAAAGATTAAATCTACATATCTTCCAATGGTAATCTTATGTAGTTGCATGGATATGATTTCAAATATAAATACGTGATAAAGTGAAACTTCACGCATATAAATCTTTATGTGAGTGTAAGTAAATCCTTGATACTACCATGTGTGTGTGTAACATGAAATTACCTTTTGAACACAAATATTTGAATGTACGCATACTGCCATTAATTTAGAATTGTAAAAGAACTTAAATGAGTAGTATATTACGAAGTTTTTATAATTGACTTGTATCGTTTACGCCGCTCAAAGATCTGAATCACACTCTGCCTCCTGATGCTGGATACTTACCACATTTTACGACAGCATGTTTTTAGATTGCGGAAATTTTACGTATTCCTTGCTGAAAGGAAAAATGTTTTTCTTGCGCATCACATCCTATAAATACATGTTCAACGCAAAAAACGCTCAAATTAACGAGTTATTGTGTAAATTCTTAACTCAACTTAGGGTTGGATTAATTTGAATTTGACTTGGATTAATTTGAACTTGACTTGGATTAATTTGAACTTGACTTGGATTTAATTGAACTTGACTTGGATTAATTTGAATTTGAATTGGATTAAATTAAACTTGACTTGGATTGATTTGAAATAAAAAAGGCGTAGTACACTTCGATCGCGTCCCGCTCTCAGTAGAACATAAGGAAACAAAGAGTTTTTTAAGCGCGCTTTGCTCCAGTGCTCGCATTTCCAATAATCTTCCTACATGAAAACAGATGATTAGGTAGTATTTCCTTCAGTTCAAATCAGACGATTAGGTAGTATTTCCCTCAGTTCAAATCAGACGATTAGGTAGTATTTCCCTCAGTTCAAATCAGACGATTAGGTAGTATTTCCTTCAGTTCAAATCAGACGATTAGGTAGTATTTCCTTCAGTTCAAATCAGACGATTAGGTAGTATTTCCCTCAGTTCAAATCAGACGATTAGGTAGTATTTCCTTCAGTTCAAATCAGACGATTAGGTAGTATTTCCCTCAGTTCAAATTTTCACAAAAATGCATTGAACGCTTCGAACATTCAGTTGATCGGTCACATATTTCTTTCATATCCTGGATAAAATTTAAACGGTACGACTATATAAGTTTGAGCAATCCCCAAATTTCAGAACTCAACTAACTTTAGTGGTTCATACGCGCTATCGAAAACAGTACAATGCCTTTATTTTTGGCGAATGATGCATGATATTTGAAAAATAATCAGGATCTTGGATACCGACTTTGCTTTGATGATAGCAGCTATTTATTTCAGACCAACTGCGCTTTAAACTTAACATGGCTTTCCCATGATTTTTAATGAGATCTTATACCTTTCCTATACTTTCCTCAGTCTCAACTGCTGATTTTCTATACAACCTAATCTAACCTTCCAAAACACGCGATGTTCATTCCAACTTTGAATCTGCTGGGTTAATGTACCGAAAATAATAATTTGTGGAATTGATGAAGCTTGTATCACAGATACGCTCATCACACACTTTCGGCTCGTGGGTGTGACCCACAGACGGACGGACGGACGGACGCGGCTGCTTTTATAATAGTGATTGACCACCATAACGTGCATTGCTCAACCAAGTTATTCCATTCTTCTCTACAGAACTCATCCAATTGTATGACATTTGAGGGTTTCCATTTTATTACGTTTAGCGTCGAAAATCTTTATTAATTCTTAATCGAATTTATACCTGGACACTATAATGGTCCCTTACATACTTTAATTTTGATTTTAGTCAATCAATCCTCTACTAATTTAGAACAATGATGGAGGTCAATGGCCAGTACAAAGCTCCAACGGTGACCCAGTTTGAGCTCTTGTGAAGAATGCGTCAGATTGTGTATCAAAATATCAACATGTTCTTTCTTCTTCAGTATTCGATCAACCTTACGAAATCTTCCAGATCCAGACGCAGTAAAGCATTCTCAAAACATCAAGTTTTCGTTTCCATACTTCACTGTTGGAGCGCTGTTTTTTAAAAGATGCGCTTCACCAGATTTCCTGAACACGCATGACGAGTTGTTATCGCCAAAAAACTTGATTTTAGTCTCATCTAACCATGAAGCATGTTTCAGAATACAATAGATTTTTCCATGTGAGATTTGGCGTACCAAATCCTTACTCGAATTTGCGTTGGCTTTAGAAGTGGCATTTTTTTGGGCAACATGGTTCCAGACCTTCTCTCTTCAGAACTCAACTACTTTTACTTTTCTGCGAGACACAGCGATGTTGGGGTTAGTCAACGCAGCCATAATGTCCTTATTTAAGGTACGATGTTTATTATAGCATGTCTGACCAGCACCTTCAAATTAAATCTTCTCTCCCACGCCCACTTCAAATCATGACCATCTGCTGGGTTTTTCTCGATTCTTACCCCATGGCTGACCCAAGAGTATACAATTTCTTGGAGAACTCGTCATTATCAATACCTTACTTCATTGCTGAGGTCCACTACATGTTTTTTGCCACTAGATGTTTGTAGTGTCCATTTAAATACGAGTACAGCTGCCAGCCCTGATTGCTGGTAAATCAGTTACATTATTCGTTTGAAATTGCATTATTTTACCGTACAATGCTATATAGCTCACTATATACATAAAAACGATACCCCATTTTTAAGGGCTGTTATTCAGAAACTATTAAACTTACAAAAAATTGAAAAGTTAAATTTTCTTTCCTAACATTTGTTCCTTCTCTGTACAAAGTTTCAGAAGAATTGATCCAATCGTTTTCTTAAAGTAGTATTTTTAGTGACCGATTCTGAAAACCGTTTCAGCTATTAATTTTATGATATTAAAACCATGTTTTTAATATCTTACAATTCGAAGCTTAACAAGAATGTATAAACAGTTTTTCAGTATTGGTCACTAAAATTACTGCTTAAAGAAAACGGTTGGATAAATTCTTCTGAAATTTTTACAGAGGTGAAACAAATGTAAAGAAACAAAATTTGACTTTCCCATTTTTTTGTAAGTTTAATAACTCTGAATTACAGCCCAGGAAAATTGGGTATTGTTTTTTTTGGGACATTCGGTAGCGCTCGTGTCAATAGCTAGTCGATGCTCCCATTCCATCACCGCCACCATCACACACACCACCACCACCCCTGCACCTGTGATGCATGCCAGATACCACCATTCTACAGATAATTTTCTATCGAAACTAGATGTTTATTTGGATAAGAAGACAAAAATATTACGAATTGTACAATTACATATTGCTGTCGTAATTTTCCGTCATGATAAGGTGTGAGAATTTCATTAGTATTTCATTTTTTTGCGGGAATATAAATAATAGATATCAACTGAACACGCACATTTAAAGACTGATGTTCGGTTGTGTCACAAAAGTTCGTTGTCAAGCAAAGTGAACAATATTTATATATATAATTGCAACCTGCTGTCTGATAACTTTACGTAGATAATGCTAGTTTGTGCAGGATGTTTCAAAATCTAGCCGCATCACCGCCACCATCACACACACCACTACCACCCCTGCACCTGTGATGGCTGCCAGATACCGCCATTCTACAGATCATTCTCCATCGAAACTATTTGTTTATTTGGATAAGACGACAAGTGTTTGTAACGTAAATTCAAACTAAATATTGCGAGCAATTGTATCATCAAATTTCATACTTTAAAACAATATACTGCTAATATTTCAAAAACCCAAACGTGTTCTGAAAATTTCACAGAAAAAAAAATTGCTCATCTGGCCATGTTCTGCTTGTGAAATTGTGTACCTTTTGTCGTGAAACATCCTGCACAAACTAGCGTTATCTACGTACAGTTATCAGCTAGCAGGTTGTAATTATATTCACTTAATATATCTGAACACGTCAGTGGTTTGCTTGAATCGCAACCTTATCAGAAACTTGAAAACGAGGAAAATTCCGATAAAATTTATCATCTTTACTAAAAAACCGTTTCGGAGTCCAGCCCCATCATAAGTTCAAACGAAAAACAAAAGAATTACGTCTGAAATCTAAGATCAAAGTAAAATAAATTGTTGTAGGTACTAAAAATGTATCATGAAAGTAAAAATACACAGTATAAGACGGATAAAAACAAAGATTAAAATGCAGAAGCACAAAAAGAATGCATGTGACACATTTGCATGAAATGAAATTAGGCTGGTACTGACGAGGAATCTACCTATTCACTATTTGCAAAGGGTACGAACTGTCCATATTGTTCAAATGAGGGTTTCGCTTGAAGATGTGCCAGTACTCTAAAATTCTGAGGTCATACGGGGTTGAAGCCGAGTCTAAAATTTTGAAATCGGCAGGAGATATAGGAACATTGCAATATTAACTTAACTATGTAATAACTAAGCAACGACAGCTTTTTGAACATAGACATTGTTCACTTTGCCTGACGACGAACTATTGTGACACAAAACGAAGACAGTCTTTAAATGTGTGTGTTTAGCTACCGACTCTCCAAGTAGTTCTTTCATTGTCTCTAGAATTCGGTCAGTTGATATCTATTATTGATATTCCCCAAAAAGAATGGAATACAAACGAAATTCTCACAACATATCATGACGAAAATTCCGACAGCAATATATATAATTGAACAATTCGTAATATTTTTGTCTTCTTATCCAAATAAACATGTAGTTTCGATAGAGAATGATCTGTAGAATGGCGGTATCTGGGATGCATCGCAGGTGTATGCAAGATCCGGCGGTATCTGGCATGCAGCACAGGTGATCATGCTAGAAGGAGGGCATCGACTAGCTTTTGACACTAGCGCCACCCGGTACATATATGTGTTTAAGTGTCGTGCGAAAGTTCTTTAAATTGACAAAATTATAAGAAATGATCGACCATGTCAATAAATTTTCCAAAACGTATTTTTATTTTTGTAATAAAATTTAGAAAAATTATGCACTGCTTTTTGAAACTTCCGAGAATTATTGCTCATACGCGTCTTCAATTACCATCGAAACAATTTGATGTTATTAATCCTCTAATCCTCATTTGTCTACATTTTTCGGTGCCGTGCCAATAATTGTACCGATTACTGTTGATTTCAGAATGAATTAGAAGATGAGAGAAGCAAACGCAATGTGGCAGCAATCCCGCTTCACAGTACATCCACACACATGTTCTCACTTGCTCGCTAAGTTTATCAGTCCTGCTGGCAGCAATCCCGCTTCACAGTATATCCATTCACATGTTCTCACTTGCTCGCTAAGTTTATGTCCTGCTGGCAGCAATCCCGCTTCACAGTACATCCATACACATGTTCTCACTTGCTCGCTAAGTTTATCAGTCCTGCTGGCAGCAATCCCGCTTCACAGTATATCCATTCACATTTTCTTACTTGCTTGCTAAGTTTATCAGTGCTGCTCTCATTGGGTAAACTAGACCCCTGTACACTACGAAATGATAGCAAATTCTGTTTTTTATATGTTATTTATTCTTATTGATTAAAGTTAACTCAGAAGTTACGATGAAAGATGAATAGACGAAACGCAGGAAGATACTATACGCATGTAAACAGTCCGTTTAAAAACAGTTCGCACGCATGAATTATGCCGCTAAGCCATCAACAAAGACATAATTTTTGGCTGTACAAGCACGCTGCATTAAAATATTCGTTTCTGTTTCCGCATCTGAGAGATTTAGTGAAGCCTGCATCACAGTGTCAGAGAGTAATTGATGAAATTATCTCATTGTAAAATTTGAGGGATTGAAAGAAGAAAGTACGTCCAGAGTTGCACGCAAGGAAAAGAGGCTGCAAAGATCACAGCGAACTTCAAGCAATGCTGCCAATGTTCGAGCAAAGTGAAACTGACACCAACGCATCTGTTTTATCATTAACATGCATTTGAGAAAATTCTCCCAGAATTCTTATGTGGATAAACTATACTTGCGATTTCTGCTCACGACTAACACGTGACTGATTAAGATTCTTAATTTCTTATAATAAAACTGTTTTTTTTGTTGAGACAATGTAATATAGTTTGTTTATTGGTGCATAATCAACATGTGTAACAATTTGTATAGCATGGGCATACATCTTTACAAACGTGACCAAAAAAGTCAATATTGTCATCTGCAGCTATACAGATACACGATTTCTTGGAAAATGCTGTGAGTGGTAGGTGGTATCTTGAAAATGAATCTGGAGAAGGGTCACCAAAGGAGTAAAAACTAGATGCGGCAGCCATGACTTTACTGAGCATAAGCGTAAAACAGCAACGATCAATAAAGAGCACTAAGTATGTAGTGCGGCCGGCAC